>JASDQU010201848.1:0-11319 GCA_032191745.1 Picea mariana | reverse complement strand
TCATTGATCATATATTCCTTCTTTGACATTAATGCCAACACCATAATTCTAGTACCAACATTCTCCCCCTTTGGAATTGATGGAAACAAAGTAAAACCCCTTTTCCAATCTTAACTAGATTTTACTGATCATTCTCCCCCTTCGACAGCAATGACAAAAGGGATGTTTCATTTTATGGTGACACCCCCCCGAGGTGATGCCCACCATGTATATGAATATCTCCCTCTAGAATCGTGTTGCTACAACCAATCATGGGAAGAAGAATAACTCCCCCTATCTTCTCTGTGAGATAAACAATATGCCATCACTGCAATTTGTTTTCCCTTCAAAAACTATTTCTCAACTAGAACATAGATCAACTGCTCAAGAATAATATGTTCTTCCTAGAATGATCATTTGGACATATGTACTGGCCATGTACCATGACAGATATTCCTCAAAAACCATTCACATAACGTTGTTGAGAGAATACATAACCTGCACTGATCCTGGGCAGATGAAAAAACCTGCAACAAACCATGTCAGATCCTGCACAGAGTTATCCCATCAAACCATGTTTCTTCCAATGATTCTAGTTATATATTCATTCATTTGCAATCCAAGAGCCTCTTCATTTTTCTTGTGCTTCAGTACTCATAGGGATATCCACAGGAACAATCTTAAGTCTTCCCTAATTCCTCCTTCCTTCCTTTTGTTTATATTTATATTTTTTTTAGGAGTTTCAGTAGATCATTAAAATAGCATTGGAAAAATTCTAAGATCATCATCACTCAACTCTTTTGGTTGGTCTACTATTGAATATACATCATTATCGTCACTATTTTATGTAACAAAAAATTCTCCATCTTCTCTTTTAGAATTTTCTTTTTTCCATTTTTCTTTTATTGGATAGTGGACTATTCATTTGCAAAACATCATCAAAAACTACCATTTTGTCATATTCTTCTTTAGGAACTCTCCTTTCTTGAGCTTGATTCACTTTATATGCAAAACTTTGATTTTTAAATCCCTTATTAGAATCTTTACCCACCATTCTCCTATTATTAACTTCATCAATTTTAGGCGCATCATCTTTATTACTTTGTACTTCAGATTTTCTTTTCCATATCTTCTTATTTTGTTTGTTAGGATTTCCTATCTTTAAGGATTTCATTGGTAATCTACATTATCTGGTTTTATGGTCATAGTTGTTTCATTTTTTACATTCAATATTGAAGTTTTTCAAAGGAGAAAATGAGTTATAGTTTCTCTTCTCTATATTGTACTTATTGTTCTTATATCTTTGGACATTTCTACGATTGTATTGTCCATAAGATTTGGAGTGTACTACCTTATGTCCAAAATTATTGCAAGAGTAATATTATCCAATAAATAGATATTTATTAGGGGGATTCCTTCTGGTGATTGTATTTTTCGTGTCATATTTTACTCTAGTAGGGAGTGTTGATTTTTGTTTATGTGGAACAGTTTTCAATGGTATCATTTTTTCCTTATTGTATTCTCTTCTTAAGGGTCCCTTTAGATCATCTATGTAACATATTGGTCTTTTGACAGATCCTTGTGATGTAGAAGTTAAGTCTTGGGTGTATCTCAAACCAATCTTGTTGTTGGGTGACCTCTGACTACTGAGAATTTCATCCAAGATCTTTGAACTATTTCCAAATTTTGATCCCTTCTTTTCTTTCTCAGGTTCACTTTTTAGCAGCTTAATCTCAGTTTCTAGTTTCACACATACTTGTTTTTTATCACTAAGTTGTTTTAAAATGACTTTTTAAATTTTATTATCTTCCAGGAGCTCGGATTTTAAATCATTGATGATCTACTCTGGTTATTTGGTAGTTATTAATGCATCTATTTATTTTTATTGATGTGATTCTTCAAATTCTTGAAGTTGTGCCCTAAGTAGGTTGTTCTTCTTTTTATACTTTCTTAGTTCCTCCATAGTACTAATCAGTTCTTCTTCTAGGTTCACGTCTCCTTCAAATTCAGAGTTTTCTTCATCATATACATCATTATTTTGAGAGTTCATTCCCATAAATAGAAGCTCTGAATCTTCATCTTCACTCATGTCTGAAGAGTTGATGTCTTCTTTAAAGTATATTTTTTTCTTTTTCTTATAAAATTTCTTCTTGTATTGGTTTTTCTAGTTGTGAACTTCTTCGTCATTTACCTGGTGGTTGGGATAGGGACATTTGTTAGCAAAGTGTCCAATTTTTCCATTTGAAAGGTAACTTCCCTTTATATTTTCCAAATCCTTTTTGGGGTTTCTTTACAAAGTTAGCCTCTTCTACATATGATATGTCTAGTTGATCTTCATGAGACATATGTTCTTGTTTCTTCTTTGCTTTAGATGCCTTAAAGGTTGTTTCATATTTTTATGGTTTTTCATTCCATGTTCTCATCTCATATGCTGTAAAAATTCCATGAAGTTTATCAACTGTGAGTTTGTCAAGTTCTGTCCTATCTTCAATTGTAGAAATCTTGGCATCATATCTCATAGGTAATGACCTTAGTGTCTTTCGCACAATCAGTTTATCTGTAATTTCTTCTCCTACTGCTCTGATTCAATTAACCACTTCATCTACCCTATGAAATTATTCATCAATGTTCTCTTTTTCTTTCATTTTCAGATTTTCAAAATGATTTCTATAGATCTGTAGTTTGGCTTCCCTGACTTTGCTATCTCCTTCATATAAAACCTCCAATTTTTCCCAAATTTCTTTAGCTAACTTACAATGCATAACCTACACACATATAGAATTTGTCAACCCTCCTCGAATTGCATTAACTACTCTTGAGTTGTCATTGCAGATTTTATTTCTTGCATCATATGTGGGTGGAGTAGTTGGTGCAGTGTAACCATCTACAACATATTGGCATATATGAAAACTAAGATCCAACAAGAATCTTTTCATTCTTATTTTCCATAGCGAATAGCCACCTCCCTTGAACAATGGTGCTTTGTTGTTAGACATTCCCTCTTGTCGATCCATCTTCAAGATCTACCTTCCAGTTGTTAGACTCTACTGAAGGCACCCTCTCTTATACCAATTGTTGGAATACTAAGAGGGGGGGTAAATCAGTATTACCCTTTTTCAACAATTAGCAATTACTTTTATATTTTTTTAATTACCACAATAGATCAACAATGGACTTATATGTAAAATCAATTATATAAATATAGGACTTACAAGGTTTTTATGAAGAATAGTGAAGGACACCGATCCATTTTAGAGCACCAACTCTAGGAGACACAAATCCCCTTCTTCAAGGAACCAACCCTAGGAAGCACCAACTCCCTTGTATTTAGGGCACCAACTCTAGGAAGTACCAACTCCATTCTCTTTAGGGTTGTTGGCACAGGGGCAGACCCAGGGTTCAATGCTCAAGAGTGCACCAACAAATCCCTAACTACCGGCCCTTTCGGCAACACTTGCGAAGCAGATGAAGTCTCACCCGAGGTAGAGGCAGGGGTGGTTGCAAGACTCAGGTGTCTGCAACCTTAGTTGGGACACAGATCTGTGATTATATTCTTACAGGTCACTTAGCATAGATCATTCATCAGTATTCAACCCTTATTATACTTCGCAGATAGCACAGAGCATCGCAGCATTCACTTAGATCTAAGATATTTCAACACTTAGCAAAAGTAAAATAGATCGGATCCAGTAGATCGACACTAATCATCTTCATACATATAAGGTCTAGCATTCATACACATCTAAGAATCACATAGCATAAGTGAATATATCAGAGCACATTGCATAAGCAAAGATAAACACATTGAACCAAAGCACGGAGCATAACACACAGATTTACGTGGTTCACCCCCACTCTGGGGCTATGTCCACCAACTCTTCTTATTTATTAGTGTCTTCAATCAGTTACAGCACAAAGCCACTCAAAACCCTTACTTTTCACAAGATAGAAGATTTGCGCAGCTCGCTAGATCCTTCTTCTTTGCACTTCAGCACAAAGACTTCTACAACCTCTTACAAAAACTTGCACTTAGCTCTGTAAGCCTCTTACAATCATGCACAGAGAATTTACAATCTACATCTGATCACACAGATCTAACTACTAGCACTAAGCCATCAGTTTTCCTTACATTGCCTAAGTATCTATTTATACATTACAAAAGTGGGCCTAAGCATGGGTAAACCCACGAGCCGACATCCCTTTACCATTAAATTAACCCAAAACCCTAAAAGGGGCACAAAAGTGGACCGATATCCCGTGATCTTTGCTTCGACTGGCGCTCCATCTTTGAAAAGTTGTCGAAGTCCCAAAAATGGTCAAATATGCCCAAGTGTTCCTCAAAACTTGGTCAAGGGCCAATAGGCCCCCAACACTCACCTGTGACTCATCCTGAGTCACTCAGGTCTAACCAATTTTGCTTCGAATTCCTTGATCTTGGCTCGAGTTGCTTCGACCTGCCGCATTGCTACTGTCTCTTGCTCAGTGAACTCCTAGTTGAGTGCCTCATTCACCGGCCCTTCTAGGCATTGTTCTGTTGTATTCACAAGCTGTTCAAGTTCTATTCCTTGGCTTTCAACTTCATCAAATAGTTGGCATGCCTTTTCTTGCACTTGTTGAAGTCGTTGGGAGACTTCCATTACTTTACTCTGAAGCATGTGAATCTACTATTGAGTTGTGTGTTGCTCTGGAAACCTCTTCATTCTCTTTACGGGTGACAGGGCCTTCAGCTGCACTTGTAGCTTTTCGGCATCACACTTCATCGCTTGGAGTTGTGACTCCAATTTATGCAATTTTCGGTTCTCGGTTAGGTTCTCATAGATATGCACACTTTTGCTACTTAATTGTTTGCATTCCTCAGAGAGTGATTTAATCCTTTCTACGGTGCTCTGGGAAGTTATTTCTCATTGGTCGCGCACTTCTTGTGGGGTCTGTGTTATGGTATTAATTTCTAAGTCCACGACTCTTTGTTGAAGTTGTTGAATAACTTCAACAAGCGTCATCACTTGGCGTTCTATGGGGTCCTCTGCCTTCTTTTCTAAGCCGATCACAGAGCGAAATGATCTGTTGACTACTTCTTCAATCCCAATCTGCTTTTCGAGCAACTTCTCTTTCTCTTTTTGGATCTTCACTCTGTCTTCTTCAAACTTCGCTTGGAGAGTGTCCTTCTCTTGTTGTGCAGCTCAGCGTTGCTCAATGATTTTCTCTTGTGCTTTCTTTAAGGCTTGGGTGGCCTGCGTTGTTTCTTCTTGTGCCTTCCGAAGGCATACTTCGACCATGTCAGCAATCTAGTGGAGTTGAACTAGTTCATTTCCTTCTTCTATTTTTCCTTTTGGAAGGGGCGCAGAGGAGACTGTGTGGCTAGATCAGAGAGCTTGTTGTACTCCTTGGAGTTTGATCTCAATTCTGGTGTACATTGTCTCTTGCTTAGATTCCTTCTTTTCTGTTATCTCTTCTATGGCTTCGTTCATAGCTGCGATGAGAAAACTGAAGTCATCTGAAGTGAGCATGGTCTTCAGTTTAGTCACGGGTGCTTTTGATTTCTTTCAGGAGGAAGATTCTGGAGGTGAACCCTTCCTTTTATTTATGATTTCTACTTCATCTCATGGCCTCTGTTCGACTCCCTCTAAGTCTTCACCATTACCTCCTTGCTCTGGTGTAATGGATGCGGTTCTTCAGATCTACTGTCTGCATCCTGGATATCCTCATCCTTCTTTGTCTGCTTTGTTTTCTTTGTCTTAATGGATCCAGGTGTATTCTGCGCAGCTTCTAGGCTGTCAATGTCAGACACTTTTGTGGGGTCTGCTGGAATGAGGAGGTCTGTCGACCATTCCTTGGTGATTTCCTCCAGGTCTTCTTCTGTCATCTTGTAATAAGACTGAAGTTGTTCCTTGTTCTCATTAGCGTGTGCTGTCAAATATATAAAATGGCGGTCTGCACTGAACTTTATCAAAGGTCGAAACCTGTGTAAAGTATTTGGGGTCATGTGAGGCTCGAACTGGATGGCGAGCTTCAACTGGGTGTAGTAGGTATGAAATACGGCATTGGATTTCCACTGCTTGTTCATGTCGTTCAAGTACCATAGGGTACTGAAATTCACAGCCAGTGGTTCAAAGGGGTCAATGTTGGGGAAGGTTGGACCTTCTGGTAGCTCCCATGCAATGAAAGCTATAAGTATCAAGAGACAGCTAAAATGAAATTCATACCCCTAATCCTAGGCTTCTCTACAATCAATCTCTAGTTGATTCACCAGGTACTTCGTCCAGTTCATCTATAGTCTCTCTGCGCACTTTCCTACGAGGTCGTCTACAAAGTCGGATACTTGTGTGGGTCGATTCTTGCGTACCAACTTCCCTGCGATCAGTTGACAAGCGAGGCGCACTGCGCCACTTTCAATAGAAGCTACCTTGTAGCCTCGCACACCTTTCTCAACATCTCCATAGGCTTCTTTGATCTTTTGATCAATATCGCGATCCGTAGTCTTTCCAGGATAGTAATCATGGGGATCAGGGCCCTGCATGCTAAGCCCAGTGATCCAGTTGATCAGCGCTGGATCAACTGTTATGCGACGGTTCAACCATAAGTATCCTCCATGGTAACTTGCCAGCAGCAGCTTCACACAAGCATTCACCTTCTGGTGTCTGCCAAATTGCAATATCTTCATAACGTTGAGCAGAGTAGACTGCGTGAGGTTCATCGTCCATTGCTGAGGGACGATCTTTGAATTATTTCCCTTGGTTCTGGTTAGGTACTTGTATGGGGAAAGTGTGATGTAAACTTTACGATCCCCGAGGTTGAAGTCACTAAACTTCAATGCTGTGATCTTGTTGTGATCTGCGCGGACTGCGCGTACTCCTTTCGGTAGGTACATCATGATTAGAGTGTACTCAAAGTCTCTAGGCACACTATCATTGTTGATCGCACCACTCAGAGGTGGTATGTAAGTAGGTAGGATGGATGGAACCAACTTCATGTTGGCCATATCGTCCTTATGTTTGGTTCTTCGTTCTACGCCAGCTCGGGATGTTCCTACCCGAACAGTCGATGGGGAGGCTTGCACTCCTCTCGTCAATGATGCTTGTAAACCTATAGACAATCCCCGCTCTGATATGACTCTTTCGACTCTAAGGCTAGCGAGTACCTCTCTTACAGATTCTTTAGTTGCGCTAAATTCGTCGGACATATACGCTCAGAATCAATAGTTTGGGTTCTCAAAGTAACATAGATATTGTAGTAAAGTAGAAAGTAAGGGAGGAGTAATCAAAGTTCACAATTCAGGTAGTCTACAGACTCAAATTCACAATTAGAAAAAGTGTCTTTCATGCATGGCGCAATGGATTAAGTAAGTAACTCTGTAATGGATCGCTTGCAACGGATATGGGGCTTCCTTAACTTTGGTTCTATACGTTATGGTGTGGTCTAACGGTATGGTGATGAGCCATCAATGCTTTTCTATCCATTTGGGGTGGAATTCGAACGGGTATATCGGTCCAACGGCTATATCGCTTCGCCACGGTGAAGTGCCATAGGTCATTGTTCTGATATCCCGGTGAAGCTCAAATTCTGAAATTTTTCTTTCTGTGATGTTCCATCTGGAATCTCTTGTAACTTTTCAATCTTCACCCTCTTCTTACTTAACTTTCTAGCCTTCTTCCTAGTAATCTTCAACTCGGTCTGTACTTTTTCGTTCTAATTCCTATCTTCTTTTAGCATAGTCACTGCGCGTTGTTTAGATTCTCTCCGGGGAAATAATTTTCCTTTCTCTGGGGCAGGTGCCTCAGTCTTCTGCGAGCCTTATAACATTCTTTCAGCTTCGACATTGGGGTCTCTAGTGTCAAGGAGCTTCGATCTATTCTTCAATCAACTGTGCAATTTTCTTGGTCATAAAATATGTTAATTCTTGTTTCTTTTGTTCCAAAACTTTTGCTTCTTCCTTCCATCTAACTTGATCTCTGTCAATCCAAGGTTTTCCAAGTAACATAGTACACAGAGCATTGTCCTCAATAAATTTAATAATCTCAAAATCTTCTTCAGTCGAAGTTCCATTAGCATTCGTAGATATTTGAGTGAGCCTTCCACATAGGTTTACCAATTTTCCTCTGAAGAGTCATATTCCTCCTAGTGAAGGGATCATGGAAGGCTTCCCTATAGCTTCCCACGTTCTCTTTGTCATGATATTCATCTGTGTTTCCTCATCTAGAACATAATCAATGTCAAAGTCCCCTATCCTTACTTCGATGCATTCTTTTTCTTTAAAGATCTCTGATAATATGACATGTCGGTGTTCATTCAGGGTTTCTTTCATATGAATTAATACTTTCTCTGATTCTTTCTTAGGTTCTGCTATCTCTAGATCTACCTTAGGGTTCAGATTCATTCCTTCGATCCTAGCAATCATTATGGGGCAATCCAATACTTCGTGATCCAGAGCTTTGCAACAAAGACAACTAGGTCCTTCACCAGGGCATTCCTTAGCTAGATGTGTCGGTTTTCTGCAACTGTAACAGAGGGTTAATCCTCTCTTTCTCTTAAATGATCCCCAACTTCTTCTGTATTGCACGCCAGGATCATGGTAGCTAGTCTACAAAAAATTCTTTCTAGGATCCTACATCCATTTGTTAGTCCAAACATCCTTTCTAGGCATAGGTATAACATATCTATCATTATGCTTATCAGATCTATTCATATCAAACGTTATTTCTTCTATTAATGCCCTAGGTTTTAAGCTAGGACCGAATCTATCGAACATGCCTAGATCCATGCTCTAGAAAAAAAAAATCACTTATCTTACTTCTACAGAGAACAAAGCTTCCAGATCTAAGAAATTTTAACTATTCTTACCTTTATTAGAGCACAGGGATTACAGATCTTACCTCTTTTCTACAGATCTGACCTCTTTCTTTCAGAAATTCCCATGTTTACTTTTCTTAGAGCACAGAGAGTTCAGATCTCGCTTCTTTTCTTCAGATCTAATCTTCCTTCTTCAGATCCAACCTTATTCCTGGCACAAAGCTTCACAAGTCGAGTAAAAAGCTGCGTACTAGGGCAATAGATCTACGCACAGAGCTTTCTTTTGCACAAAGTTTCTTCTTCCTCAATTCCCAGCAATCATAGTTTCAGGTCTTAGCAATGGAACCATTTTTTGGCATAGGGGAAAACCCAGGGTTCAACACTCAAGAGCGCACCAACAAATCCCTAACTACCGACCCTTTCGGCAACATCTGCGAAGCAGATGAAGTCTCACCCGAGGTAGAGGCAAGGGTGGTTGCAAGACTCGGGTGTCTACAACCTTAGCTGGGACACAGATCTGTGAGTCTATTCTTACAGGGCACTTAGCATAGATCATTCATCAGTATTCAACCCTTATTATATTTTGCAGATAGCACAGAGCATCGCAACATTCACTTAGATCTAATATATTTCAACACTTAGCAACAGTAAAATAGATCAGATCTAGTAGATCAGCACTAAGCATCTTCATACATATCAGGTCTAACATTCATACACATCTAAGAATCACAGAGCATAAGTGGATATATCAAAGCACATAGCATAAGAAAAGATAAACACATTGAACCAAAGCACAAAGAATAACACACAGGTTTAACGGTTCACCCCCACCCTGGGGCTACGTCCACTAACTCTTCTTTTTTATTAGTGTCTTCAATTGGTTACAGCACAAAGCCACTCAAAACCCTTACTTCGCACAGGACAGAAGATCTGTGCAGCTCGCTAGATCCTTCTTCCTTTCACTTCAGCACAAAGCCTTCTACAACCTCTTACAGCAACTTGCACTTATCTCTGCAAGCCTCTTACAATCATGCATAGAGCATTTACAATCTACATCCGATCACATAGATCTAACTACTAGCACTAAGCCATCGGTTGTCCTTACATTGCCTAAGTATCTATTTATACATTACAAAAGTGGGCCTAAGCATGGGTAAACCCACTAGCCGACATCCCTTTACTATTACATTAACCCAAAACCCTAAAAGGGGCCCAAAAGTGGACCGAGATCCCATGATCTCTGCTTCGCCTGGCATTCCATCTTTGACAGGCTATCGAAGTCCCAAAAATGGTCAAATATGACCAAGTGTTCCTCAAAACTTGGTCAAGGGCCAAAAAGGTCACCAACCCTAGGAAGCACCAAATCCCTTAAATTACACTTTACTTAGTAAAGGATATGAATCATTTTGTGTTCCTCCCTTCCACCCTCACTTCATAAGAATCCTCGATTCTTCTTCTTGGACTCTGCTTTTGTTTTGATGTTTTGATTCGGACTGCAGAGAATCTTCTTCTTCATCATTCTTCCTTGCTTATATAGTCTCCCAACTAGTGTGATATATGAAGCATTGTGTCCCTTTGTTTGGACCATCACACCTCTTCATTTAGATTAACAATAATAACGTTTTTTTTTTCTTCATTATTATTCAAACATTATCGTGAAGTATTTTCAAATTAGTGAGAGTGATTTTCACAAATCAATCACTGATATGGGTCAATTTCCTTTTTAACTCGATCCCATCCCTCTTTATTTCATTCTCAATTTTCGTTGATCAGATCTAATATTTTTTATTATCTATCTAATGCATAGAATGTATTGAGTTACTTAAGATAAATCAGGGAAAAGTCCAGATCCTATCTGGTTTAATGTTCCTTCCTGACCGAGATAAATTTCTCATTATGTGTGTTAAATTTCGCACATAAACTCTTCGGGAGCTCTATTCCATACGACCACATGTGGTGACCAGGCGCTAAGCCAAACGAGTGCTTAATCACTTATCAAGATCAATGGTCACGTATTAATTGCACGTTGAGATGGATGATTTTCATTACTTTGTAACTTCATCCTTCGAGACTTCCAGCCTTTGCAATCATTCAACCTTTCAGAGAGCATTTCATCGAAGTACGTATATTATATTGGATAGTTGTGTTTTATCTGCATGATGAACAGTTCTTGTTCACTTCAGAACTTCGGTGTTTTGGGACTCTGGTCTTTGCAGTCTTCCAACTCTTTCGGAGAAAATTCTGTTGGAGTGTGTATCAGCACTTCCCTACTTAATAACCTTCACATGTCCAGGAGCTAGGACCATGGGATTAGGCACAAAGAAGCTCCCACTCTTCGGGTATTGGGTTATTCGTTACTCTGGGACTTCGAGCTACTGGAACTCTAAAGTAGTTCAATCCCTCTGAAATTTTACCTACCGAATAAGTCATAGAATGGTGGTGACCACTTTTTGTCGGTTAACACCTCCATTTATGCTATCCTTCCTCTATGATTGATCAATGGTCAAGAAATCTCCCAAAGTAGATCAATGATTAGCGTTACTTCATGATTCT
>JASDQU010201847.1:0-18630 GCA_032191745.1 Picea mariana | reverse complement strand
TGGGAAGAGAAGGTGGCGAAGTGTTTGGACTGGTTCTTAGTATCAGAGGCATTCATATAACATAAATATAGATTCAAATACACTATGGAACTGGGAGGAATTCCAGTCCACCAGATGATTATCTTGCTTTGGAATGCCCATCTGGATTCTCCCTTGGCCCCTTTGAAAGTTAGCAAAGTTTGGCTAGAAGAAGAGGACTTTAGGAAACTGGTTTCTGACAATTGGGTTAAGCTGAACCCTCAGAATCCCGTTCCTATCATGAAGCAATTCACATCCAGTATAAAAAATCTCAAGGAGGCCATCAAGAGATGAATTCCCATATGGAAAGCTTGAAGATCCATATCCCTTGTGGAAACGAAAGAAAGACTCAAAGACCTTTACCAGATAATGGATGAAGGCCCTCTCTCCAATGCTCAATTGGAGGAGCTCAAGGATTTGGAAAATCTAAGACTTAAACGGTTGAAAAAGGAAGAATAGGAATGGAGATAGAAAAGTAGGGTGATTTGGATAAAAGAAGGAGACAACGATACAAAATTATTCCATCAGTATGCCAATTACAGGAAGAATATCAACTCATTTTGGGAAATCAAAGACGATAATAATGTTTCAGTTAGCTCGTTCGTCGATAAATCAACGACTGAGGTGAATCATTTCAAAATCCTATTCTTCACTCCTATAGGGTGTCCAATTCAAGAGATTTTTAAAGTGGTTAGTAACTTCCCCTCTATCATCAATGAATAAATGAATATTTCCCTATCTGCTGAAATATCATAGGAGGAGCTCGAAGCAACCTCTCTATGCAAAATGGGAAAAGTCCAAGCCCCGATGGGTTTACTGTAGAATTCTACAAATCCTTCTATGATCTCCTTAAATAAGGCCTTCTTCTAGTAGCCAGGGAATCACGACGAGAAGGTAAGATTTATGGGCCCCTCAACTACACTTTTATCTATCTAATTCCTAAAAAACAAGATGCAGCCTCTGTAACAACCCAATTTTATTATTTATTTATCATAGTTTTTAATTTAAATTTAATTAATTATTAAAATAAATTCAATGAGTCTTTAATATTTTATTATTAAAAAGCTAAGTGAAGTAATTAATGGGGGGATAGGGCAGTTGAGGAATTAATGGGGGGATAAGGCAGTTGTGGAATTGAATGAAGGGGGGGATTTGAGAGAGGAGGAGAAGGAAGAGGGGAGAGGACTTGGGGAGGGGTCTTTTGTTTTGGGAGAAATTGGGGAAGAAGGAGGCAAGGAAGAAATTTTGAAAGAGAGATGAAGAAGGTGGAAATTGGAAGAACATATTGTTTTGGGAGATTTTACAGGGACACTGCTGTTGCTAGGAACTTTGGGCTCTGGGGCCAAGAAATTGCAAGGATTCCTGGAGCTAGGGAGCTAAAGAGGTTTTTCCTAGTTGGATGGGAGGTTAATATTCAATTGGGCAGTTTGGGCAAGTACAAGAACAAGTGAACCAGGGGCTAAATCAACCAACCTGCAGGTCGAGGTATGTATTTTACTAAGTTTCCGTTGTTAATAAGCTGTCTAATTTGTTATGATGTCTATTTACCAATTTATTCCCGGTATAAATAAAATCATGAAAGAAAATTCTAAACTGAATTGCAGTTATTTCAATAGGAGATTAGGAAATATTTATTATTTTATTGAGGCCTTGAAATGAAGGCCTTACAAATGGTATCAGAGCCCGGTTTCAAAACTGAAACTTGGGCTTGAACACCCACATAACTGTACAATCTGTTCCCAAAAACCCTTTATTTACAGCCTAGAAACCCTTTATTTATATACCATAAATCATATGAAGACTACCCAGACAGTCTTGAAAACCCAAACAGTCTTTCCTGTAAACAATATGTAGATTCCTAAAGGAGATTTCCAAGTCCAACTTCTAACTGATAAAGAAATGAGGAGAAATTCTATACTCATGTACTTGAGAATGACAGAACTAAAATCTGTTTCCATATGTTTAACTGGAGGATGCATGACGACCTGAAATATTATAAGCAAAAAAAAATGCAATAATATATACAAAAAAAAAATGGAATAATATAAACATTAAAAAATATATATATTGGGTATTTTAACCCAATCTCCAAATCTCCAAGTCACAAGGTAGCACCCGAATGTACAAGTGTTAAGCACCAAAGAAAGAACCCACAAGGAGCGATATCTCTTGCACTATGCATCCAAGCCTTCAAGCCACAACCCAAGCACTTGAGAGCTGCACCGAGCACAAGCACCCGAGAGTTGCACCAAGCACAACATACAAGTCCAATCTGAGCGATCAAACACCAAGTCACAAATCCATGAGGAGCAAGCCTACATGGGCATCTATTCATGCACTACAATTCTATTCAAAGTCACAACACAACTTTAAAGTTAGCACTCAAATCAAGTGCCAAGCTCCAACTCACAAGAGAGGAGCCCACGAAGGGCTTGTACATTGCTCAACCTGTCCGCATACCAACACTAATGGGCCTGGCCCAATATTCAAGTTTTGAATAACAACACACACAGAGCAACACCCAAGTGTAGCACCAAGCCAAGCCAAGGAAGATCACATAAGGGACCAAACCTACACACAATACAAGAGTTTGATACCAGTGTTGAAGAAAAAAAACCCAGCGCCCAAGACCAACCAACCAAGAACCCAAGCCACGAAGGGGACTGCGCGTCCAAACACCACAAGTCGCAAACACACCAAGTGCGCAGAAGAGATCCCATGAGGGGTGTTTTCTTTTATGCTTTGTGCCCACCTCCTACCCGACCTTCTATCTCTCACACTATCCCTCTGCGCTTTGGTAGCTGCCATTGCACCAAAGCTCGAGCTCAAGCCCAAGCACACCTCACAAGGAAGGAGCCCATATGGCCACCTTCGCGGAGCCCAGGTACCCAGGTCATTATGTGCACCGAGCACCAAACCATGGAGGAGATCAAAGAGGCATTAACATTGCACCAACTACAGTCCTCCACTCTTCCTCTCTGCCCGCAGGCTTCGCTCTGCTAGTTTCTTTACTACCTTGGGAGCCATTGTTCGAATTCGAGTCACAAAGTCCGAACCCTCGTCCCATAGTTGCAGAAGAAGAAGATAGGGTTTGAAATGGGGAATGATGCGTGATGAGTGAGGGGTAGGGTTTGAAAGTACTGAGAGCGGGGGGCGGCACGTGGGCCTCATGCGAGGTCCCACGATGCCCAAGGTTATTCGATATGAATTTTTATATATTATTTACTTAATTAATTAAAATTAATTAAGTTCGTTTATTCTGTTATATATATATATGTTTTAATTAATATGAAAATTTTAATTAATTGTTTTAAATAATATAAAAATTTTATAATTTTTTTTTCTAAAAAAACTTTATATTAAAATAATTTTTAAATTTTAAATTTTTTTATCTTTATTTTCTTTTATTTAAAATATATCTAGTGGGATATTTACTATTTAAATTTGTTAAAATAGTTTAAACTTAATTAAGTTAATAAAGTTTAATTAAGTTATATTAACAGGTTATTCTTATAATATATTATAAGGGTTAAACTTATAAGAATCATAATTATAGTTAATGAAAGAGCGATTAATTAATTAATGTTGATTGATTAATTAAAGAGAATTGATCTAGGTAAATTAACTTTAATGATTAATAAATTGATAATTTATGAGATTAGGTGTTTTATAATTAAAAATATGATAAGGGTGATTAACAGGAGTGGTGCATATTAATATATGGAAGGGTCAGATGCTTGATCAAACAGGTAAGTAAGAGTAATTGATGAGTGCCCCACAACGCTAGCTTACCTAACAAGGCAAGAGGGTTAGCAACTTATCCGAACAAGTTACCAAGCTTAGAGGCTTTCGACCCCGACCTTTAGCAACTTACCCTAAATAGAGTAATGTCTATTTACATACAAGTAAAAAAAAAACTTATGCCTAACCCTATGTTTGCAAGTATAAGTTTGAGCAAATGTGGAATGCCTTAAAAACTATTCCCTGATAAGAATTTGGTTTGATGCAGATTCAATTATTCAAGATGGGTAGGACTCGGGGAAATCGAGGCCGAGGGGCATTGTCGCAAAGACCGCCAATGTCAGCGCTGCTGTAATACTCCAAGGCCGAGCCCCGATTGTAATTATGAATGTAATGATGTTTTATAAGCTGTTGAGCCAAGTATTATAAGCTGGTAGGCTTATGTGTGTATTAGGCCAGAGAACCTAGAGGCTAAGGCCAGTGGGCCTAATTTTGTATATGTAATTATGCAGATCATTAATAAAAATACATAGCTGCGTGTAGACTGACCAAAAAGAAAGAGTTATGGGGGACTAAGCTCCACTGGGCCGAGTAAGGGAAGGGGGTTGAGAGGCTGGAATGAGGGGCTAAGCTTAAGAGCTTAAGCTTTAATAGACTAATATATTATTATTCTAAATGTTGTGAGTGGGATATGAATATATCCTAAGTTCCTATGACTTCCAAATGGAGGGGAACACGCTTCATGAGTGCCATGTGTCATCTCAGGCACATGCAATATAAGTGAGAATTCATACTATTTTGGGGGTTCTTTCTCTTGGCCATTTTTGCACCAGTGCACCCAGCAAGCACGAGTACCCTGGTACGCCTTGTTGAATTCCTGAACCACACCGAACCTCTACAAAAGAACCGAATTGACACTCTTGCTACACCATACCTTGCAGGTTGCCTGCGTTTTGTCTTCCCTGTACCATTCCCCACGCCTAGTTTTCTGTTGTTGCCATCACCATGCTCGTGTGTGAGGAGAAAAAGTGAAGAAGCAGGTTGTCAGGCCTGTGGATAGAAGAAGCAAGTTGTCAGGCCTGTGAGCAACTCTCTCCAAGTGAGAGAGTGTGCTAAGGAAGTGAGTTATCCTGGAGGGAGTCCAGTAGCAGCCAAAAACCTCTGAGAATTCCTGATCTGGCCTATTTATGAAGCCCAAGGAAAGGGAGGTGTAGCAGTCGATGGACTATTGGACAGTGAAGGTGTACACTCCTGGGGTTGGACAGGAATGTGGGGACTGAGAGTCTGTGAGCTGTGGGTGTAAGTGACTCCTTGGAGAAAATCCTTCTTGTTGTGTTGTGCAACTTCTTGGTGTTCCTGCCTAACTTAGGAATCCCTTGCCCGATGGAGTTTAGTCCCATCTCGGGGGTGACCCACTACTGAGAGTGATGACCAATGTGGTCTAAGGCTGGGAGGTTCATGGAAGGTCTGCACGCAGTTGGTGTACTTCAATTAAAAGATAAGTACCCATTTCTCTGTTCATTTACATGTTGTGTATTTGTACATGTGTTATAATTGATGAGTAATTCCTATATGTATATGTTGCCTATATGTGTTAATGTTACTTGTGCATGAACAAGTGTATGAGTAGAGTATTGATGTATGTTTAATTGCATTATATATATATGTGTGTGTGTGTGTGTGTGAATATCAAATGTTATCTCTATTTATTTCCTGTTAATTTTTATATGTGAATATTTCCGCAAAAGAAGTTGTCTCAGTGGTGTTGCCCGACCGGTTGGTGGTTGGGGAATCACAAGTTGGTATCAGAGCAGAGAATTAAAAGATACAATTGTTAGGTAGCATTGCTCGGGTGAGGTTTTGAGGGCCAAGGACATTACAGAATGGTATCAGAGCCATGGTTTCAACACTAAGCCTGGATGGGCCATGGTAGGCGTTAATGAAACAAAGGTTTCAGAGTGAATTGTTGTCGAGAGGGACAAATTATCAACCTCAGAGCATCCATAGGTGCCATGAGAATACTTGGGAATGTGTTCAAAAGCTCAGGAGGTATAATGACTTATGGAATGGAAACAAAGAAAGAATTCACAACCACCTTTGTGAGGGGCCGTGAGGTTTGAAATTGGATCGTGAGATTTGTTCGAGAGAAGGAGGATCCTTCACAACCGTCAGATATGGGAAAAAAATGCATGAACATTAACCTCTAAGTACTTCGAACTTCACGACTTCGATGAAGTTTATGTGCTATAGAGCAGAAAGGGCCAAAGCCCGATGTTTCGAAGTTCTGGAGTAGATCAGAGCTGTAGATCAAACCAAGAGCAAGTGGTAAAGTGCAACGACAGATCGACTAGTTCGGGAATTTGACGTTCAGGAAAAATGGGGTGTGCTAAGGTGAATTAACCCGAAGTCCCGAAGTGACATGGCATGATGAAATCACTCAGGGTGATGTGGAATTCCTTAGTCCTACCACGTGTCAGTCAGAATGGAACTTTGACGACCTTGTTGGACCAAAAGCAATCCGACACGTGGGGCCACGTGTCACCACCTTAATTGTTGACAGTTGTACCATGTGGACCCCGGAAGATAAAGTAGTTCAGAAGTTCGAAGTTTGAGATATTTGAGGAATGCAAGTGTAAAATATTTTGAAGCCCAAAGTCTCGAAGTGACGTGACCTATTGACGTATATATATATATATATGTGTGTATGTGTGTGTGTGTGTGTGTGAATGTCAGATGTTATTGCTATTTATTTCCTGTTAAGTTTTATATGTGAATATTTCCGTAAAAGAAGTTGTCTCAATGGTGTTGCCCGATCGATTGGTGGTTGGGGCATCACAAGTTGGTATCAAAGCAGAGAATTAAAAGATACAGTCGTTAGGTAGTGTTGCTTGGCTGAGGTTTTGAGGGTCGGGGATGTTACAGAATGGTATCAGAGCCATGGTTTCGACACTGAGCCTGGATGGGCCATGGTAGTGTTTAATGAAACAAAGGTTTCAGAGTGAATTGTTGTTGAGAGGGACAAATTATCAACCTCAGAGCATCCCTAGGTGCCAAGAGAATACCTAGGACTATGTTCAGAAGCTCAAGAGGTATAACAACTTATGGAATGGCAACAAATAAAGAAGTCACAACCACTGTTGTGATGGGCCATGAGGTTTGAAATTGTGTCGTGGGATCTGTTCGAGAGAAGGAGGATCCTTCACAACCATCAGATCTGGGAAAAAGGTGAATGAAAATTAACCTCTAAGTACTTCGGACTTCGCGACTTCGGGGAAGTTTATGTGTTATAGAGCAAAAAGGGTTGAAGCCCGAAGTTTCGAAGTCTCGGAGTGGATTTATACCGTAGATCCGGGGAAAAGATATTGAACGTTGGATCGACTGAAGTTAGATCGAAGCCATAGATCAAGATAAGAGCAAGTGGTAAGGCACAACAACAGTTCGATTAGTTCAGGAATTCGACGTTCGAGAGAAACATGGTGTGCTAAGGTGAATTCTCTTGAAGTCCCGAAGCCCGAAGTCCCGAAGTGACTTGGCATGATGATGTCACCCAGGGTGACGTGGAATTCCTTAGTCCTACCACGTGTTAGTCAGAATGGAAATTTGACGACCTTGTTGGACCAAAAGCAATCCGACATGTGGGGCCACGTGTCACCACCTTAATTGTTGATAGTTGTACCATGTGGACCCTGGAAGATAAAGTAGTTCAGAAGTTCGAAGTTCGGGAGATTTGAGGAATGCAGATGTAAAATATTCTGAAACCTGAAGTCTCGAAGTGACGTGACCTGCTGATGTCACCAGGGATGATGTGGACACATGGGATGTGTGCCACATGTTAGTGAGTTAAGAATCTTTGGAGAATATAATTTCCAGTTAGAGCGTGACACGTGTCACCCTTCATACTGTACCATGTGTCCATTTCTAATATTTTTCCATGTGTAACTCTTCTTGAGCATGGTTAGTAGGGCCCCTGATGGTCGCAAGGGACGCTTGGTGCCAGATCCTACATTTCGGAGGAAGCCAGTGCAAGTGCGTAGAGCAAGAACTTCTGAAGGCCAGAGAGCCGAAGTTCATCAGCGATGCCCATCAACAGAGGACATGTGTTATCATATCCTTCACTTTGGAGGATAGCCACGTCGGAGGAAAGTGGGGTCGCGTGGGTTGAGAAATTCCGAAGCATTGGAGTTCATCGTGACCATTGAAAGTCGTGGACGCGTGTTAGAAGATCTGACACTCTGGAGGTTTGTGGCATTGAAAGGTTTGGAAATCTTGAAGCATGGAGTTCCGAAGCTAATTGTGTCTACTGATTTGGGTAGAGAGCGGGGACCATTGATTCCTTTCACATCAGTTGCGAACTTCGCGAGTTCGGAGTTCGGGAGATTGGCATTGCGGTGAGTTGAAAACACCTGAAGCACGAAACTCTGAAGCACAGAGTAAGCGTCTGATTGGTTTAGCATTTGGTCACAACCATGGTCACATGCGAGTTAAGGGCTAAAGAAAAGGGGCTAGTGCCCGAAAATTGTTGCAGAACAGAGCAGGGCCTAGAGATAGAATCCTGAGGGGTTCTTGATCGACCAAGACCTGCAAAAAATAGAGTCTGATATTATTTTGATTGAATCATATTGTTTAAGTTATTCTGGAGAATTATTAAGTTTAATAGCTTGACAAAAATTCAGTTGACTACACATTTTTGCAGCATTACCAATTGTCATAACCAAACAAAATTGTTACCTAGTGAAGAGAAATGAAGGAAGCACAAGATGCTTACAATATGGAGGATGAAGTTAGAGGAATTGATGTCCATTTGGGAGTTGAAGGAATACACTCTAGTGGGCATGGAGAAGAAATAGATAAAGAAGTGAGCATGATGAACATCATTAAGAATTCGCAAAAAGATGTCCAAATTCACCAGGAAGATAATGAAAGACTTAAGAGAGCCAAGGAGCAACAAGAAGACTTCAATATGAAGTTAATGAGGAGACTTGAAAGAATTGAAAGGAAGTTGGATAAGGAGAGTGGCTCCAACAAATCAAGAAGTTGTAGGACCCCTGAGAAGAAAGGAAGGTCAAGGAGTGGTAGCAGCCATCACCAACACTCTCAAAAGAATTCCCATAGGAGAGCACACAGTAGCTAGTGTCCATCCCCTATCATGAAACATAGGAGGTATGGGGTGGATGAGTTGAAAGGATAAATGAATAAGATCAAACCTCCTACTTTTGATGGATAGAATAAGAAATATGAAGAGGCTGAAACATGGCTACTTGGCATGAGGAAATATTTCCAATTGCATAATTATTCCTCTCATGTAGAAGGAAAAATCACAGTTTATCAGATGAAAGGAAAGACATCCATGTGGTGATATTAGCTTGTGCAAGTGCATCACATCAGAGAGAAGGATGTCACATGGAAGGAATTCAAGAAACATTTTGAAAAGAAGTACTTAACCACGAGATACTATGACAAGAAGATGAAAGAGTTATTTGAACTTAAATTGGGAAACGTGACTATAGATGAATATGAGAGGATATTTCTAGAGATGTTGAAGTATGTATTTTTCATTAGGGAGGAGACAATCAATATTTAGAGGTATCTAAGTGGGCTTCCATCTTTTATCCGTGACAAAATCCAATATGATGATCCCAAGACTCTGGAGGAAACCATAAGGAGAGAAAAATGCTTATATGATCAACATAGGGGAAAGCCTACTTTCCAAAGAGCTTTGGAAGACAAGAAGATGTTCAAGAAGGAACAGAGGCAGAAGGGAAACAAACCACCATTTTTCAAAAATAGTCCTCAAGGACAACCAGTTCTGAGAGAGCCTAGGATGGCTGAAGTAGGTGGGAAAAGGCCAAGGAAGACACCTATGTAATGTTGGGGTTGTAATGGAGATAATAAGTATAGATATTTCCCTCACAGAAAGGACAAGGTGAGATCTGTTCACCATGTTCAACAAGCAGAAACAATGGAGGACATGGGCAAAAGAGTACCAAGGATCTATGCAGCCCTGGAAAACAAGAAAACTGAGTTTCAATCACACATGATTGAAGTTGAAGGTATGATCAATAACCATGCCTTTACTATTTTAATAGACTCAAAAGCTACTCATAGTTACATAGATCCTAAAGTTGTGGAAATATTTCTTTTGCCAAGAAGTAAGCATGAGAAATATTGGCTGGTACAGTTGGCTACAGGAGCCAAGAGAAAAGTTGTTGAGTTGGTTAAATCATGTCCAGTGGGCATGAATGGACTAAATACCAAGGCAGATTTGAACATCTTGTCTTTGGGATCATATGATTTCCTAATTGGTATGGATTGGTTAGACCAACACCATGCCCTATTAGACTGTCATAAGAAGGCATTCACATGCTTGTATGAGGAAGGAAATCAGAGAGCAGTCCAAGGAATTCCCAAGGCAGTTACTGTCCGAGAAATCTCAGCAATGCAGCTGAAGAAGTGTTACAGAAAGGGCTGTCAAATATTTACAGCCCATATGGAGGAAGAATCTAAGGATAAGGTGACAAATATGGAGGATCATGCAGTCTTGGAAGATTTAGAAAATGTGTTCAAGGAGGTACCAGGACTACCCCCAAAGAGAGATATTGATTTCTCTATTAATTTAATGCCTGGAGCAACTCTAGTATCAAAGACTCCTTACAGAACAAGTACACCAGAGCGGAAGGAGTTGCAAATGCAGCTGGGAGAACTTTTAAAGAAGGGGTACATATGCCCAAGTGTGTCACCTTGGGGTGCCCCAGTCTTGTTCATGAAAAAAAAATATGGGACAATGAGATTGTGCATCGATTTCAGACAATTGAATAAAGTGACTATAAAGAACAAGTATCCTCTACCAAGGATTGATGATCTCTTCGATCAGTTGAAGGATGCTAAGATATTTTCAAAAATAGATCTCAGGTCAGGATACCATCAGGTAAGGATTAAAGAGGAATACATCAACAAGACCACCTTCAGGACAAGGTATGGTCATTATGAGTTCACAGTGGTGCCATTTGGGTTATCAAATGCACCAGCTGTTTTCATGTGCTTAATGAATGGCATTTTTCGAGAATATTTAGACAAGTTTGTCATTTTCTTTTTGGATGACATCCTTGTATATTGCAAGTTGGAAGAAGAACATGAGCATCATTTGAGGATGGTGTTGCAAGTGCTAAGAGAGCATCAACTGTATGCCAAATTGAGCAAATGCTCATTTTATCAAAACAAAATTCATTATTTGGGGAATATCATATTTGAAGAAGGGATAGCAGTAGACCCTGAAAATATTGAGACCATTAAAGGGTGGACAACGCCTAAAAATGTGATAGAAGTCAGATCATTCATGGGTCTAGCTAGCTACTACAGACGGTTCATTGCAGGGTTTTCAAGAATAGCTCACCCCATCACTTCCTTGCAAAGGAAGGGGAAGAAGTTTCAATGGAGAGAAGAATATGAAATGAGATTCCAACAATTGAAGCAACTGTTAACCAGTGCTCCAATTATGGAGATTGCAAATCTGAATGAAGATTTCGTGGTTTGCACAGATGCATGCAAAGAAGGACTGGGAGGAGTCCTTAGTCAGAAAGGATTTGTGATATGTTTCGAGTCCATAAAATTGAAAGACCATGAAAGGATCTATGCCACTCATGATTTGGAGTTGGCATCCATAGTGCACACCGTGAAGAAGTGCAGGCACTACCTCATGGGAAAGAGGTTTGAGTTGAGGATAGACCATAATGGTCTAAAGTACTTGTTTGATCATCCTACCTTGAATGCTAGGGAAAGTAGATGGTTGGAATTCCTCTGTGAATATGACTTTGATATCAAGCACATCAAAGGAAAGGAGAACAAAGTGGTTGATGCACTCAACAGGAGAGTGCATGAAATGAATGCTACAACCATTAGCATGTCTCAGATGGAACTTAAAGGAAGAATTTATGAGGCTACAAAATTTGATTTCCAGTACATGGAATTGGTAACTAAATTGCAGCAAGGTAAAATGCAACAGAAAGCTGAAGATTATAAATTGGGAATTGATGGAATTCTCTTGTACAGAAACAAATTTTATGTACCCAATTATCCTGAATTGAGGACTGTGATTTTAAAATAAATTCATAACGTGCCTTATGTTGGACACCCTGGATATCGGAAAACAGTTTTAGCAATCAAGAGCCAATATTATTGGCCAGACATGAAGAGGGAGATTTCTGAATACATAGCTAAATGATTGGAGTGTCAAAGGGTAAAGGTTGAGCATAGAAACCCAACTGGGTTGATCCAGCCATTACCCATTCCTGAGTGGAAGTGGAAAGTGGTGACAATGGATTTCATCACAGGATTGCCCAGAACAAACAAGCAACATGATTCCATCATGGTGGTGGTGGATAAGCTTACAAAAGTTGCCCATTTTATTCCATTGAAGACTACTCACAAGGAAACTAATGTTGCTGATATTTATATGAGGGAAGTAGCATGCTTGCATGGCATACCCAAGACAATTTTGTCTGACAGAGACCCAAAGTTTACCTCAAAGTTTTGGCGAGGATTATTCAAGGGGTTTGGAACGAACCTGAACTTCAACACAACTTATCATCCTAAGTCTATTGGACAAATAGAAAGAGTAAATCATGTGATAGAAGATATGTTAAGAATGTTTGTGATGGACAAACCATCTAGATGGGAAGACTACCTACACTTGGTATAGTTTTCTTACAACAATGGGTACAGGGCATCACTAAATATGAGCCCATTTGAGGCACTTAATGGCAGAAAGTGAAACACCCCAGTAAGATGGGACAACCCAGATGATAGAGCAGTGGTTGTGCCAGATTTACTCAAGGAAATGGAAGAACAAATGTTGTAGATTAAGTAGAATTTAAAGGCTGCCCAAGACAGGTAGAAAATCTATTCTGATAAGAACAAAACTCACAAGGAGTTTAAAGTGGGTGATCATGTTTTCCTAAAGGTGAAAGCCAACAAAAGTTCCCTGAAGTTGGGAAGTTGTTCCAAGTTGGTAGCCAAATATTGTGGACTGTTCGAAATCCTAGAAAGGATTGGACCAATAGCTTATATGATTGTGTTGCATGCATGCATGACTATTCATAACATATTTCATGTCTCATTGCTCAAGAAGTATATACCTGATGCTAATAATGCGATTGATTGGAATGTGATTCAGGTGGAGCAAGAAGGCGCATACTGGACCGAAAGAACAAGCAGCTCTGGCATCGATCCATAAGGCTGGTAAAGGTCCAGTGGATCTGGTACAATACCGAGGACGCAACGTGGGAGCATGAAGATGCTATGCGGGAAAACTACCCACATATTTTTGAATATTTTGAACATCTTGTGGATGTTGTATAAATCAGTTGCATTGAGGACAATGAAAAAATAAGGGGATGGGATTTTAATTCCCCAAGGCCGAGCCCCGATTGTAATTATGAATGTAATGATGTTTTATAGGCTGGTGAGCCAAGTATTATAAGATGGTAGGCTTATGTGTGTATTAGGCCGGAGAGCCTAGAGGATAAGGCTAGTGGGCCTGATTTTGTATATGTAATTATGCAGATTATTAATAAAAATACATCGTTGTGTGTAGACCAACCACAAAGAAAGAGTTATGGGGGACTAAGATTCACTAGGTTGGGTAAGGGAAGGGGGCTGAGAGGCTGGAATGAGGGGCTAATATTAAGATCTTAAGCTTCAATATAATAATATATTATTATTCTAAATGATGTGAGTGGGATATGAATATATCCTAAGTTCCTTTGGAAAGAGGGTACAACTTCCAAATGGAGGGGAACACGCTTCATGAGCGCCATGTGTCAGCTCGGGCACATGAAATATAAGTGAGAATTCATACTGTTTTGGGGGTTCTTTCTCTTGGCCATTTTTGCACCAGCGCACCCAGCAAGCACGAGTACCCTGGTATGCCTTGTTGAATTCCTCAGCCACACCGAACCTCTACAACATAATCGAATTGAAACCCTTTATACACCATACCCCGCGGGTTGCCTGCATTTTGTTCTATATGTACTTTTACCCACGCCTAGTTTTCTGTTGTTCTCATCACCATGCTCGTGTGTGAGGAGCAAAAGTGAAGAAGCGGGTTGTCAGGCCTGTGAATAGAAGAAGCAGGTTGTCAGGCCTGTGAGCAACTCTCTCCAGGTGAGAGAGTGTGTCGAGAAAGTGAGTTCTCCAAGAGGGAGTCCAGTAGCAGCCACAGAGCTCTGAGAATTCCTGATCCGACCTATTGCTGAAGCCCAAGGAAAGGGAGGTGTAGCAGTCAATGGACTATTAGACAATGAAGGTGTACACTCCTGGGGTGGGAACGACATGTGGGGAATGAGAGTCTGTGAGTTGTGGGCGTAAGTGACTCCTTGGAGAAAAATTTTCATGTTGTGTTGTGCAACTTCCTGTTGTCCCTACCTAGCCTAAGAATCCTTGCACGGTGGAGTTTAGTTTCATCTAGGGGGTGACCCACTACTGAGAGTGATGAACAATGTGGTTTAAGGCTGGGAGGTTCGTGGAAGGTCTGCACGCAATTGGTGTACTTCAATTAAAAGATAAGTACCCATTTCTCTCTTCATTTACATGTTGTGTGTTTGTACATGTGTTATAATTGATGAGTAATGCATATATCTATATCTATCTATCTATATCTGTGTGTGTGTGTGTGTTGCATGTATGTGTTAATGGTTCTTCCGCATGAACATGTGTATGAGTAGAGTATTGATGTCTGTTTAGTTGCATTATATATGTGTGTTTGTGTGTGAATATCAAATGTTATTGCTATTTATTTCCTGTTAAGTTTTATATGTGAATATGTTCGCAAAAGAAGTTGTCTTAGTTGCGTTTCTCGACCGATTGGTGGTTTGGGTGTCACAAGTTGGTATTAGAGCAGAGAATTAAAATATACAGTCGTTAGGTAGCGTTTCCTAGCTGAGGTTTTGAGGGACGAGCACATTACCACTGCCACCACCATCCCTTGTATTAGCTCTCATTTTGCACTCTTTAGAGGCTATTAATGAGACATTCAAGGGACACCAGTCAACCAATGTCGAAGTGGAACCCCCACCATCTAGAGTGGGTAACCCTAAAGCATCGAGGGAATCAGAGGGAGGGCCTACACCATGGGACATCGCCATAGAACTAAAGAAGATCAAACTCCAAGAGTTTTTTGGGGGTCGTGCAAGTGAACGTGCACAGGACTGGTTGAAAGGAATGACGCGATGTTTCACCTTAAGAGACTATGCTTCCACATCAAAGGCAAAGATACCGATCTTTCAGTTGACGGACAATGCTTTGAACTAGTGGGGTAAACCGGAGAGGCAGTTGCACCTTACCCTAGATACTATCTCATGGGAGCTTTTTGAGGAAAGTTTCAGGAGAAAATATTTTCCTACTTACTACAAGGAACAACAGGTAGGATCATTTCATGCTCTAGTTCATGGAAACATGATTGTGGAAGAGTATGAGATCAGGTTCATGGAGTTAGTAAAATATGTCTTGTACATGGATACCGATAAATGACATGCATAAAATTTTGTGTACGGGTTAAACCCTAAGATAAGGGCCATGATACAGATGTGGAAACCATCGCTTGTAGCTGAAGCAATTGAAAATGATCATTACGTGGAGGAGCATATGAGCTTAAATAGAGGTATGAGATCAACCATTCCACAACATCTTGGATTCGTGGGGAAGGACCCTAGGACATTCTCTGAGGGAGGAAGCTTTAAGCCACCTCCTTATGGAAATAGATTCACACCTAGAGAAGTTACAACAGGTATTTCAATGGAAACAAGTGCAACATCATACTCATCGCCAACGATGCAACTTCTCAGGGAGCAATAAGTAGGGGCAGGGGCTCCAGGGGAAAAAACTCATTTCAGAGGCCTTCAAAGGGAAGCACCTAGGTTCCACCCCGAGTTACTTGTTGGGGGTGTGGAGGACCTCATTACCAGCTAGATTGTCCAGAGTCACAAGCAGGCTTTGTGCATAGAGAAGGAAAGGCCTCAATGGGAAGAGCGAGTAATAGCCACCAGATTTATGCAACGGTTAATAATCGTCAGGCAGAACAACAATCCACTATGATGGAGTCATCAAGTATGCTAAATCATGTCAATGTTAAGATTTTATTTGATTATGGTGCTACAGATAGTTTCATTTCACCTTGTGCATTAGAAAAGTGTGGGTCTACAGCCTACGAGCATGATGAATTTAAGTAAGTCAAGATGGCTTCGGGGGAAAAACAAGTGGTAGGACCTAACGTTGATGATTGTATAATAGACCTGGGAGTGTGTACTACTAGGTTGAAGGTGTATGTCGCTACTCTAGGGATGTATGACCTAATCATTGGAATGGACTGGTTAGAAGCCCATCGAGCTATGGTATATTGTTTCACGAAAAGGGTGCTTTCTTTTAACGATGAAGGAAGGTCAATAGAGATCCACGGTGTACGGAGAAAGGTGTCTCTACGCTTTATCTCAAACATGAAGGTTAAACATTGCATGAGGCAAGGTTGTAGATTATATGTAGTGGAAGCAGTCAATAAAGGGAAAGTAACCTCCATGGATCAATATCCAATATTGTCAGAGTTTAAGGATGTTTTTTCAAAAGAGTTACCAGGGTTACCTCTTGAGAGGGAGATTGATTTTACTATTGAGATAAAACTCAATGCAGAGCCAATTTCCAAGACACCGTATAGGATGACAACGCCATAACTTTGTGAGTTCCAAATTCAGTTGAAGGAAGTACTTGACTTAGGGATAATAAGGCCTACTGTCTCACCTTGGGGTGCACCAACAATGTTTTTCAAGAAGGATGGTTCCTTACGACTGTGTATAGATTACAGGGACTTGAACCGTGATACAATAAAAAATAGGTACCCAATGCCACAGATAGATGATCTCTTTGATCAGATGAAAGGAGCAACAATTTTCTCAAAAATTGATCTGCGATCAGGGTATCACTAGTTAAGGATTAAGGAAGGCGATATTCCTAAAACTGCCTTTCGAACTCGGTTTCGACATTATGAGTTCATTGTAGTACATTTTGGTTTAACTAATGCACCAACAATATTCATGAGCCTCATGAATGGTGTACTTCGAAGGTACTTAGACTGCTTTGTACAGGTCTTTCTGGATGATATCCTCATCTATTCGAAGAACGAAAGAGAACATGAGGAACACTTGCGAGTGGTGTTTTCATGCCTTAGAGAGAACAAATTGTATGGAAATTTGTTGAAGTGTTATTTCTTCCAGAAATAAATTCACTATTTAGGTCATATCATTTCCGGTGAAGGAATCTTTGTGGACCCAGAAAAGGTAAAGGCCATTATGGAATGGTCAGTGACGAAAAATGCTCATGAGGTAAAAAGCTTCATGGGGCTAGCAGGCTATTATTGGAGGTTTGTGGAAGGGTTATATAAGATAGAGAAGCCCATCACCATCTTGCAGCATAAGGGGGTCAGGTATGAATGGACAAAAGAATGTGATATTTCATTCATCGAGCTTAAGAGTTTACTAACTAGTGCACCAATTATACGAGTGCCAGATATGGAAAAAGACTTCACAGTCTGCACGGATACCTCAAAGCAAGGATTGGGGGTTGTGATAATGCGGGATGGGGGAGTGATAGCGTATGCATCAAGAAAGTTGAAGCAACATGAGGAGATTTACACTACTCATGATTTAGAGTTGGAATCTATAATGCTAGCTCTGAAGCTTTGGAGGTATTATCTATTGGGGAAAAGCTTTAAGCTCAAAACAAACCATGAAAGCTTAAAGCATATCTTCACTCAAAGGGATCTCAATGCTAGGCATAAGCGATAGAGTGAGTTTATGAGTGAGTACGATTTTGGAATTTCATACATCAAGGGAAAGTAGAATGTGATCATGGATGCCTTGAGTAGGAGACCACGTGTCTTCTCATTGGTACCCTTAAAAGTCAATCTGAGGGAGTGTGTGTTGGGGAAACTTCTTGGAGATAGTTGATATTTAAAGGTTACTCCAACCCTACAGAGTGGGAGGCAATTAGATCCAAAGTATGAAGGATATAGCCTGGAAGCAGATGGATTATTAAGATATCAGGGAAGGATGTACATCTCCGAAGGTGGGGATATTCGAAGAATCATACTCAAGGAAGCCCATAGAGAAATTTATTGTGCACATCCAGGTGTGAATAAAATTTATGCAGACATGAAGAATCTTTTCCTTTGGGTAGGCATGAAGCGTGATGTAGTCCATTTGGGCGCTAAGTGCCCAGAGTGTCAACAAGTGAAGGTTGACCACCACCACCCGACGAGTCTCCTACAACTGCATGATGTTCCTATGTCCAAGTGGGAAGTCATTTCTATGGATTTTTTTGTGGGATTGCCACTCACATCACATAGACACAATGCCATTCTTGTGATAGTTGATAAATTGACCAAGAGTGCTCATTTTATTCTGGTTAGAGACACTTATGATGTCACTGATGTGGCATGCATGTTTATAAGTGAGGTCATCCGTTTGCATGGGTTACCCAAGAATATCATTTCAGATAGGGACTCTTGATTCACATCTAGGTTTTGGACAAGTTTGCAATTAGCATTGGGAACTCAGTTGGACTTAAGCACAACATATCATCCCGAAACAGATGGGAAAAATGAGAGAGTAAATCAGGTTATGGAAGACATGCTTAGGATGTATGCTATGGATAATCAAACCCATTGGGAGAAGTACCTACCTTTGGTAGAGTTCTCCTACAAAAGCAATTTTCATAGCTCCATTGGAATGCCACCCTATGAAGCTCTGTATGGAAGGCCATGCAGGACACCGTTGAGTTGGGAAAGGTTAGAAGACCGAGTGACAGTTGGGCCAGAATTGATTCAAGAGA
>JASDQU010201845.1:2532-16586 GCA_032191745.1 Picea mariana | reverse complement strand
TATGGTATTTGGGTTGGAATGCCTATTTATTTGTGGTATTCAGGTCAGATTTCCTAAGTAATTTTTTTTAGGATGGGATGCATGTGTGATTTTGGGCTAGGGAGGCTATATGTTGATGAACTGGCTAGTGATCCAAAATTGTAAAATGAAATTACACATGTAGGGTGTTGTGCACTAAGGAAAATGCAAAAATTAGGGGGAGGGGAGTGTAACATCTGCGGTTCTAATTCCCATGAATTATAATGTAAATGGATAAATGTGAATTAGGCTGGTGAGTTGATGTGTTAGGGTGAAGAGCTCATATGAAATTAATGTGGTCGAGGGCCAAATTGTATATTATGTGCATTAAATAATTAATAAACCTAATAATCATTGGTTATGATACGAAAGGAATGAAGAACGATGGGGGGGCTATTATTCTAGAAGAGAGAGGGGGTCCAAGGAAGAATTATGCATGGGAATTAATCTAAACCCACATTCTTGAATTATAATAATTGTGTATAACCTTATATTTTGTTGATTGAGTGTATGAGAAGAAAATATATTAAATCATGTAAGAGGGTGGGTGTGAGTGGTCACATCCCATAGTTATTGGAGAGAATGGGATGAAGTACAATTATCTTGGGGAAGAGTGTAAGTCAAGTCAAGAAATCAAGAAAGAGAGTAAATTCATATGGAAAAGTGGGAACAGTTAGTTGGACAATCACATTTTTGCATAGAGGATAGTTTTTGGAGGGATATTTTTAGGGATGGCAAGAAAAGAGTTGAGTGTTGGGAAGAGAACTAGCCATTCTATGCTTGAAGATAGCCATCGTTCGGTTTTTTTTTATGTTGGAAATGAGGCTGGTGTTCCTGTAAAAGGGGTTGTAAGCATGCCGTTCATTTTCCTTATGAGGAAATGACTTAAGAGCCTTGTGCATGCTACTGAGAGAAATATTGAAGCAGTTGAGAGTTCCTAGATTTCCTAGTTGAGATATTCCTATCCAACCAAGTGCACTAGGGGACCTGATAAATGAATGGTACATATCAAGGGAATTTGAGCAGTGAAGCAGGTGCATTCCTTGGATAGTGCAAGTTGTGGGGAAATGAGAGAGATGGAGGATTAGAACTATTTTGGGAGTAGAACCTAGGTTTTGGGGTTTCTATGTGTGGAGAGTGGACAACTTGTGGGATGGATCTCCTTGTGGACTCATAGCCTCATCTTGGGGGTGGCTTGTTGTTCAAATAAAATGAACAGCAACACCTATGGTTAGGAGTTTCATCCTTTGTATGCAACCAACTTTCTATTTATAAACAAATAAGTGTTTTTGTTGTGTTATCATGTTTTTTTCACTATGAAAATGGTTTATATGAATGGTGTGTGTTTGTTTTTTTCTTGGCCCATTGAATTCATGTTTAAAATATGTTTTTAGATGCATTTATAGCTGTGGTATCAATCATTTGACTAAATATATGTGTGATATGTAGTTGCAAATCTACAAGAATTAATTAAGGAGAAAATATTAAATTTCAGTGAGTGTTTTGCATGTAATGTTGCTTAGTTGGAGGTTGGGTACGTTACACCCTTTCCCTATTTTTATTCCATGCTTAAATTATTCCTTATCACTGATATTTTTTTCTTGACCTGCTCAAGATGTATTTGGAATGCATTTCTTTCTTTGCTTTTTCTTTTTTTTAAACTTTTGTATCTTCAAAATATTTTCTACATTCCTCAATGATTTCATCTTTCTCACTCTTATTTGATACTGCAAATTTAGTGGCTTCTTCTTGATTCTTATGTACTTCCAATAATTAGTTTTCCTTTGCATCAAATGCAACCTGAAGCCTTGACAACACTTTTGCATTACGTGGAAAAGAATCAAAGACTACAACTTCAACTTGATTAGTTACGTTAATCATGCTAAATTATTCAGATAGAACATTGAACCTATTTATGAGCTTCCTGAGGAATTCTTCCAAATGCTTAGTAGTGTAACTAGAAAGGATTTCATTCAAAATTTCATCCTCAAACACTTTTCCAACCATATCAACTAATCTTCTTATCATACCTTTTGTGTCAACAATAATGGCTTTCAGGTTAGAATCCAACTCAAGAATTTTTTCCTCAAAATAAGAAAGGACTTTAGATGATTTTTCTTTATCATATACATCATTAGCTACTTTCTCAATCAGAATTTCATATTCACAATTAAGCTCAAATATTTTCAAAAAATAGTTATTTCTCAAATTTTTCTGTTGAAATATTAGCCATCGAAATAAATATATTTCTCTATAATTCGTCTAGTTCAATGCCAAGTAAATCTTTAGCCATGTATTGATGAGCTTGATTCAATCCTCTTCCCATACACTAAATTCAATCCTTTAGTTTCATCGATTTTACGAAAGCTATCATCTCAAAACTATAGAATACCTCTTTCCATCCCTAAATAAGATGATTACTTTCTAGTAAGGACTACTCCAACATATCAAATGTTTAACCAGACTTAATTAATTACCGTGAAGTTCCTCATGTTTCCTTCTTAAATCTTCAATCACTTCACTTTGACTCAAGTTAATAACATATGATATTGAGTTTGATGCTCTAAAGTTGGCATCATATTCATCATCTCTTCAAGGTTCTAATACAAAATTATATAAAGTGGATCATTTTCAATAGAATATGACCTTTCAATCCACTCGATTTCTTCAATAATTTCCATGGAATGAAATTGCTCTGGAAAATTCATGTCCTCCAGGATTTGTTCTATTTTATGAAGAATAGTGTCTTTAGGGAAAAAGGGTTCTTGAATAATACTTCTTGAATTATTGACACATTCTAATTATGAATCCAACACCTTGACATGTTTCCCGGTCTCTCTGTATGATTTAATATTTTCTTCAACCTCATGCAATGCAGTAGTCTTAACCTATAGTCATTGCCAACACATATATAGATCATTTGAATTCTTAGTCAATGAATGTTTCAATTCATCACATTGTTGGACCGATTCCTTGCCTTTGGATACAACCATGCTAATATTTTATTGCATAGATCAGTTTTTTCTCTTTGATATCCCTCATTTGTTATTCCTGTTGAGATCTTACTAAGATTCATTGTCTTCAATTTCAGATTATGGGGTCTTACATAATACAAATACTGTCAATTATTTTTAAGTGTTCATGACACATTTTTGATACTAATTGTTTCGTATTAATGAATAGTTAACTAATAATTTATAGGTTGAGGGAATGCACCATTCACATCAATAGAAACACCATTTTTCTCTAAATTTCCCAATTTTTTCATAATTTTCAAAATTTTCAAAAGAAAAAGTCATATCTACACATGCCACCATGAAAACACCAAATTGGAGATTCCAAGCCAAATGTAACCCTGTATTTATCAAATTGATACCATTATTCATCCCTACAATGATACTGAAAATAAATTCAACCTAAATTTGCTTAGAAATTTTAGGATTTTCCCAAATTCCCCAATTTCTTCCATGACGAACTATGCAACTCCTTAATTGATATGAAATTATTCCTTTCCATTCTTAGTATAAGTGAAATTTTTGATATTTTAAATATTGAGGCTCAATTTTCTTAAATCTCCAAGAATTTCCCCCAATCTCACACAAGAAAGTTTGTCAAACAGTTTGTAGGCATATTGAAAAATTGGCCTCTGCAATTTTTAGTTTATATCCCAATGAAAGTCTAGTGTTTGAAACAATGCTCTAATACCATAATGTAAAATAACTAGACTTCTTTCCATGCTCTATCCACAGATAGTTCTAATATGCATTACTACAACTCTGACTTTGAAACTCACATTATACATACTATACTTCAAACTTATTTAAACTTGGCTCACTAATTCTCTAATACCATGAAAAACTATGCCCAAGAAGGTATCTAATACCAAAATATAACTATCCATCCATCATGTGGGATGACATTTACACAATTACAAATTGGAGAACATAAATATCCTACCTAGCAACCTTTACGGGGATATGACTCTACCAGTATAGCTCTGAAACCATTATTAACCTCTTGTTATGATTAAATATGCATAACACCATGCAATGCCTCTCACAATTACAGATATAAACATATAATTATGCAAACATCAAAMTTTCCACCTAGCMATAGACTCCACTACTCCATTTCTTTCAAKAGCAGGTCACCCCCAAGATGAGGTTATGACACCACCAGGGAAAAGGCTCAATAAATTCCAACTATGGRTTGAAATTTAGTATAGGTAGCATACTAGGCCAAGTGTTGGAACCCATGGTTTTGTAGAGACTACATGTATGCCACAATTCAACACTATGTGTKCACCCAAGAAAACAAATTGCACAACACCATGTTCTAGTGCCTATGCCAACCAAAGATCTACTGCATTCTCTAACCCATTTTGTACTATTCACAAGGAATTGAAGAAATTACATGCAGGGAAAATCCCTGAATATATTTGAATATCATTGTAACATAGACGCATTAAAATAAAAAAAACTAATATAACACATTGTATAACAAAACATTAAACATATAAAAACATAATAAATTCATAACAGTTACCTTTATAAATTTCTAGCAACTCGCTGCAAACATCAGACATTCCACCTAGCCATAGACTCTACTACTCCAGTTCTATAAAAAATAGATCACCCCCAAGACGGGATTATGACACCACCAGGGAAAAGGCTCCCTAAAGGCCAATTATGGGTTGAAATTTAGTACAAGTAGCATACTATGCCAAGTGTTGGCACCCAAGGTTTTGTAGAGACTACATGTATGCCACAAGTCARCATTGCATGTRCACCCATGAAAAAACATCGAACAACACCATRTTGTAGTGTCTCTKCCAATTAGATATCTACTACATGCACCRACACATTTTGTACTACGCGCAGYGAATTGAAGAAATCACATGCAAGGAAAATCCTCAAATACATTCAACTRTCATTGTAACCATTTTTGAAATAACTTGACTAGTTATGGTCGAGGTTGAATATGAGCTAGCAATATTGTTATGATTGTCACACTCCAATATAACTAAGGTTGATGCATGCAGATATGAAGTGGTTGAGTTTTTGTTAACTATARATTTCATTATCTTTTAATCAAGAGATGAGTTACAACTCTTGTTGGGTCACCAAAATTCCATCCTTTTACCATCCTTTTCCTTCACTTTTAATCATTTTTAGTTTGTCCATAACTTTGTATTAAGACCATTTTAATGTTTATATGTGGGATTRGGTTCCATATTTTCCAATGCATTTATTTTGGTAYTTTAAGTGAGTTTATGATTAAATATTAGAAAAACARCATGTTTTCACTTATCCTTGAAAGTTGGATGAGTTTGGTGATGATTACATGTACATTCRGAGTCTATAAAAATTGTTATATTTATCACCTAGCTMCAAATTCGAATTTCTTTTTCAACCATTGAAGATTTGATGAGAATTTAGGATTATCATTTAAGTACCTTGGATAAAGAATAATCTTTTAAGACTTGAATAATATTTGTTATTAGATATCTTAGATATTTTGGAGATATCTTTTATTTACTAATTTAGCAAGAAGTTGTAACCACATGAGAGATTTGTGGGTATAAATTAATTAGTGTTTTTTCTATTCTCAAAGCAATTTTATGTATAAATAAGAGTTCCTTCTCAATTCCAAAAGGGATGACTCTTGGAGCATACATTCATATTATGATGGAACAAAATAAATCCTTTTGGTTTTTCTCTTCATATAGATTGTCATTGTTTATTTCTATAAATAACATACTTTTATTTAGTCTTATGATGTTGTCATTTAGTTTGCTACATTATCCTTGGGAGAATTGAGCTCACTCCAAATGAATCATGGTGGTATTTTATTTCATTTTATGCAAATGTGTTTATTTAATGCAAGTTTGTTTTCTTTTTATCAGAGCATGGATTCATGCAAAGAAGAGGGGCCTAACACATGTCAAGAGATAACTTGGTGACAACAGGGTCCTAGTAGCATGATGGGATTCGAGTACATGGTAATCGCTAGAATTGATTAAGATTTCTTTCAATTGATGAAGTGTGGTGTGTTTCATTTCTGCATTTGATTTCATTTATCTTCATTCATTGAATTATTTTCTATATATCAAAACAAAGCATTGTTGTAGAAGGGTTCATATATTAAGAACTAAACACTTAACTACAACCTAATTTACAACACTTTTGGATATAGTAAGACATAATTTAGTGATGGATTTGTATTTGTTTCTTTTTGTTTCAAAGAAATTGATATCCATAGTTAAATATTTTCTCTTTGTTTATTTTCCATAAGGATATTAAGTAAATCATACTGTAAATAATCTAATTATGCACATATTGTGCTTTCATTTCACAAGTTTATGAACTCGTGTATTGATAATTAAATGTAACAGGATTTAAACATATAGATTGAATGAAATTTTCGGCATCATTGTTGGGGAAATGATAAAGGAATTGGAAATCTTGTAGTATGCCATTTTTGTTTTTGAATTGCCACTAAAGATATTGTCGATTATTTTCTTTGAACCAATTTTTAAACCAAGTTTTTTTTTCTCATATAGTTTCTTGCATAATTTTTTTCCATAGTTAGAATTCACTTTGAGTAGAAAGGATTAGAGCATTAATAGTTTATTTTTTTTTGTATATGATTAATTTTGGTGCTCATATTCTAGATACGGTGGATTAGAGATGGTAAGATGAAAAGATAACCTCACTATAGTGGGTACTCTATTCCAATGAATATAAATTATGTTAGTGTTGTATAAATAGAATTAGATATATTTCTTGATAAATAATTTCAATATTTTTCACTCGTGGTGTAGTAAGAACCACTCCATCCACTAACATATTGGTAGGAATATCTACACAATAAGGGATGCATCTAGAGGAAGATTTCAAGAGAAGGACAAGATCTTTCCAAAGGAAAATCCAATGTAATTCATCTAGTTTGTGAGTAAAATTCTTGTCTAAAGTTTCACAATAGAGTAATGATTTGTTACAAATTTATCAATGTACCATAAGTTTTCTAAAAGCTATGTTTAAGATTTATAAGATGGGTATTCGATTTTTTGGGGGAGTGAGCTCAAAACAACATCATAGACACACTCCTCAAGAATGTCACATACATAGATCACATTTTCGGATAAAATGGTAATTTATTTATTTATTCTTGTAGTAGATTGACTTTAGAAACCTCTTAAAAATAGAGTTGGGACACTCAAGATTTGAGGGACTAAAATTGAGAAATTTTAAAACATGTTTCTAAGGGAGATAAACCTTGGAATATGGTCTCCAATACAAATTCAATCACTTCATTTGGATATCGGACAAAAATATTATGACCAAATTACTGATTGTTGGTCATAAAATCTGCATCATGGCAAGTTTGCATGTTATCTATTCACAAGCAAATCAAGTATGCCAAATCACTACATATTAAAAAATTGTTAATAGGGGAGAAAGGTATTCAAGTACAGTTTAAAAAACAATTTGTATTACTAAATTTGGACTTCACATGAAAACATTATTCACAAATTAGTGATTTCCTATCCTAAAATAATGTGATCAAAACTCTACCTTCTAGGTCTATTCATCAAAGGTTTTGGGATGCCGAATAAAATTCATATTAAGACTTGTTTCTAGTGGATATGGATACATGAATTTGATTTAATATTCAAGTGGAATCACATCTATCTGGCATTTAATGAAAAATACATGATCAAAATAGTGATTGTTGGTCTAGGTGGAAATTCGAAAACAACTGTCATGCAGGTTGTTCCTAAGAATATTTGGCATATCCTCTGATGGAATTTAAAAAAAAATATTCTAACAAGGATATTCATTTGAATATAATTTCATTTTTCTTTTGAATCACCCAAATCTGGCATCAAAATAAAAATTTATCACCAAAATGTAGTTGGGAGGTCTAGGTTGGCCACCACTCCTCAACAAGTATAAAGTGCATTTTGTTTTATATCTTCCTTGGATTTGTTTCATAAGAAMTACTTGTAATTTTTTTTGCATATGTTCTATATGAAGAGAGAGAATACACATCTTCTTTTATGATATCATGTTTTATTTCAGGAAAGTGATAGTTTTTTGCAAGTTTCAGGAGGATTAAGGAGGCCAATCTATGCACAAATGATTTTTAAGACCAATTTYTTTTCATAAGGGAATGTCATCCATACATCCACATTAAAATAATACCAAGTGCAGACCAGTATAAAAAAAAATTCACATCCACCATGCCATCAATACAGAAATAATCCTTCCATAACCCCATTATGTCATGGTATACTMATTCATTTTTTCTTTCTCCCAAGATTAACAATCCATGCATGTCGAAGTCCAAACTTCCATTTTCTTATGTAGTGAACTTTAGACTTTTCATCTTACCACTACTACCAGATCATGACTTCAACACATTTTCCCTTCACAAGCTTACCATGCTTCCCCAATTCACCCACACTTAACCCATGGATAAATTATCTTAGATCACTTACATGTTGAGTTACCTCACTATCCTTTTCCTTTTGCCAAATAAATTCTTACTTGATAGTGAAAATATTTCATTTATGGTTCTTCAAATCATTTTTTTCTATGATTGAGTTGGATCATGTGGGATTCCTTAAGGCCCTCCTTCCGAAAAATATTGTCCCATCTACTTTATCACCTTATCTGGGATCAATTTTAGAGATATATTACAGTACCTTGGGACTTGCATACAATAATTGCAGGCCTCCTCACTATAAACAATAGAAATTCATCAATGTATCTCGATTGACATATTATGCAAGTTACTTGACTTTAGCACATTCATTCGTAATTTTCAGAATGTGTTATGGTACCTTGTTTATTTTCATTAATGGAATTTTTCTTGCCTTGTTTAACGATATCTATCATTGATCGATAATCCAATGAATTCTTCCCATGTTCAACTTCACCACATTCATTCACATGGATAGAATTGTACCAGAGGTTTGGATACAATTGAAGACTCTATGGTTTCATATCACTAACAACAGTTTGTAGCTTCTATATTTTTAAAATAAAAAGTTTCACTCCAATATATTAGTTCCATCAATAAGAAGGTATATAGGTTCCAGTTTCATATCTTTCCCTCTATTCATCTAGCCAAGATGAAGAAAGAAACGGGATTCGTATCAGATTGTTTCACTTCAGATCCATGATCCGACAAAAGTAGCTAGAAGATTCCTCCATTATCCCAATATCTCTCAGATGCATAACTCATGGACTTTTGATATATGTGCAAGTATGTTGTTTTCTGATATTTAATCTATAATTCCTTGTGTTATCACTCCAGGAGTCTTTCCCTGACTATAAAGGGAATGAGCCTGGTAACTTAAATAGATCAATAATGTATCATAAATAGGATCAAGTTAGATGACTTGATATACTCACAATCACTCAAAAAACATATAAATTCACTTGAAGACAAAAGGCTTTCAACTATGCTGCTTAGAAGGTTTAAATCAAAGTATGGAAGTAAGAATAATGGCTCATTATATCAATAGAATCACATACACAAGACTGTACATGTGAATGACTAATTACAACAAGCAAAAAATGTTCATAAGCTAAGTCTATCAATGAAGAGATGAGGTGACAATCATCTGTCATTAGAAAGACCAATGTATACAAGCTTAATATATCGATGAAGAGATAAGATGATAGTTATCTATCGTCAGATATACATAAAACACTGCATACAAGTTACTCATAAACGTAGAAAAGATGTAAGATAGAAAACTAAACAACACATAGTGAAAGTAGATTATGTGTCAAGATGAATCCATAAATATCTGAAATGAAAAATGGCTACAAGTCCCCAAAGTTGAATCACCATCCTTGGACTGTTCTTTCCCTGAATCCTTCGAAAGCTCTTGGATTTATAGCCTTTACATCAAAGTTTCAATATCCTATAAAAATGGATATGAAATAACTATAACTGAGCAAAATCAAATTAGATCTAATCAAGTAAGATATAATCTTATCATCATAATTCGAATTCGACAGTCTATAGGTGAAGATAATGGAACTCAAGATCTCTGTTTGGCAGCTGGGTGATTTCTATCAAGAATAGAGATGCCATTTGGTTTCATTCTTTCTCCATATGTCTTCAAAGCTTGAATAAGAAGTTGATCTAGCTTCTAATATTTATTCTCCTTCATTTATAATTGTTCCCACACGTCCTAGAATCGAGAAAACATGATCTGGGCAAAAATAGTAGCTTTCTGCTCTGTTTTGTGCAGAAAGTTTCTAGAAATATGTCGCTTAAATTTTGACCTATACATCTCAAATAAAAACAGATTTTTTAAAAATTGAGAGAGGTTTTTGTATATGAATTTGTTTTGAGAAAAAAACTCTCTCATTTCTTCGATATTCGTTTTCATTTTCCTGAGATCCACATTTCAAAAACATGTGTCAAATAGGGAAATCTCAGATCCGAAAATTAGGGCTTAGAGATGGATTTGATTCTCCCAATATGTGACACTTGTAGAGAAATGAAGAGGGGTTATTGTTTTATGACGTGTTAGGAACAAAAAACTCCGCCCCTTTCTTAAAATGATCTTCCATTCACTCAAAATCATCATTTGAAAATGATGACTCAACCTAGTAAAAACACAGAATTTTTGTGCTTTCGGTAGCTAAAATAGCCCCAAATTTTGCGTTTTAGCTGCCGAAAGCTAGGATTTCGGTAGCTTAGAAGCCCTTTTGAAAAATGAATTAGCTACTGAAACCTAATTTTTGACTTTTTTGAAGGAAAGAACAAATCAAATGTTTTTCAAACTTTATTTACAAGGTGGAACTCATTAAAATGAGCCCTAAAAACATTAGTAGAATTTTTTCTAATGACTCTCTTAATCTCCTAATCAAATAGTTTTGACCAATTTATTTGAAGAGATAACATTTGGCTCTTATTGGGGATGAAAGCCTCCGCGTGAGGTTTCAAGGACCACAAATCTGATGCCTTTCCTAGAAAAATAAAATCCATAACATCGTCTTCAGCATTCCATTGGGCATGGAGTCATCATTTCATTGGGCATGGAGTCAGCATTTCATTGGGCATGGAGTCAGCATTTCATTGGGCATGGAGTCAACATTCCATTGGGCATAGAGTCAGCCATTCACCTTTTTCTTAAAATATTTCATGACCTGTATAGATGATCTATGTATATCTTCAAGGCTTCCTTTATTCACACACGATAACTTCTACATTTGTTGCCAAATGGAGAAAAGAAATGCTCGAGCAGTGAGCTTATTTCCTACCCTACTCTACTCTAACCAGTTCTGCAATTGGTTATGTGAACGTTGATTTCCATAGCAGCCATCCAATAAATTTTAACACTGAAATAATCTCATCATTCACACTAATTAATAGCTGATGTTTGAGGTGTGACAAGAATGATAAGAAGCCATTTACAAAACCAAACTCACTAGACAACATGTGTAAGTTAAAGAAGTCTGAAACTTTCAATTTCTTTGAAACGTATGATTCTATGAAGGCTGCCATTGGATCTTTGAAATTGAGGTCAGACACTTGCTTCTCTTCAGGAAACAGTTGTATCTCTATGAATTCTTCTTTGCTAGAATATTTATGACTTTCTGATTCTTTTGTGATCACCTTCTGATCATCAAACACTATGACCTCCTCTTCAGAACAGTGTTCAGAAAATGATGATAGAGCAGTATTTGAATAACAAAGATTTTGATCAACTATAAAAATGTAGTTGTCTACACAATCATGAGTTATCATAGGCTTAACTGGATTTGTAAATTGATCATAAACTGTATATGAATACCTGTCTCCGGAAAGTTTTGAAAAAGTTGAAGGATCTGACTCACAATTTGAAATAATTTTAGTTACTTGTTGTTGTTCTAAAACTGCCTCATAGTCATAATCTTCTTGCTCGAAGTCCAGACTGTACTGACATTCTACTGGCTCAAGTAGATAATGGTTTTCAACATCAACCTACTCAGGGATTCTCCTTGAAGTGCAAATGTTCTCTTCCACCTCTAAAGCATCTTCAAACAAAAAACTTAATGATGAATATTTCCTTTCTAGCAAAAGAAGGGAAAGTTTTGAATACAATCCCATAACATATTGGATCATGGAATCTCTTTCTGTAGGCCTGATCTCCAAAGGCATACCATGGTAGATGCTATAAAATCTCCGATTGAAAGCAAGAAAGGTTTCATTCCGTTCTTTCTTCAAAGCATAGAAATCAGCAAGATATAAATCTAGTGATTTGTGATCACCAAAATACTTCATAAAAACATTGGAGAACTCGATCCAAGAACCAATATAATCAACTCTCAGAACCTCAAACCATACAACAACATCTCTGATCAAATATTTAGAAAAATATCTCATGATCACATCTTCATAAACAATTTTTCTAAATGACTAATTACAACAAGCAGAAAATGTTCATAAGCCAAGTCTATCAACGAAGAGATGAGGTGACAATCATCTGTCATTAGAAAGACCAATGTATACAAGCTTAATATATCGATGAAGAGATAAGATGATAGTTATCTATCATCGGATATACATAAAACACAGCATACAAGTTACTCATAAAAGTAGAAAAGATGTAAGATAGAAAATTGAACAACACACAGTGAAAGAAGCTTTTGTGTCAAGATGAATCCATAAATGTATAAAATGAAAAATGGCTACAAGTCTCCAAAGTTGAATCACAGTCCTCGGACTGTTCTATCCCTCAATTCTTCAAAAGCTCTTGGCTTTATAGCCTTTACATCAAAGTTTCAATATCCTATAAAAATGGTTCTGAAATAACTATAACTGAGCAAAATCAAATTAGATCTAATCAAGTAAGATATAATCTTATCATCATAATTCGAATTTGATAGTCTGCGGGTGAAGATCATGGAACTCAAGATCTTTGTTTGGCAGCTGGGTGATTTTKTTCAAGAATAGAGATTCCATTTGGCTTCATTCTTTCGCCATATGTCTTGAAAGTTTGAATAGGAAGCTGATCTAGCTTMTGATAATTATAGTCCTTCATTTAGAATTGTTCCCATGCATCCTGGAATCGAGAAAACATGATYTGGGCAAAAATAGTAGCTTTCTACCCTATTCTGTGCATAAATTTTCTGGAAATATGTCACTTACATATTGACCTATATCTCTCAGATAAAAATAGATTTTTGAAAAATGAGAGAGGTTTTTGTATATAGGTTTGTTTTTAGAAAAAAAATCTCTTATTTCTTAGATATTCGTTTTCATTTTCCCGTGATCCACATTTCAAAAACTTGTGTCAAACAGGGAAATCTCAGATCCGAAAATTAGGGCTTAGAGATGGATTCGATTATCCCAATCTGTGACAGCTGTAGGGAAACTGAGAGAGGTTATTTTTCCATGACGTGTTAGGAACAAAAAACTCTGCCCATTTATTAAAATGATCTTCGAGTCTCTCAAAATAATAATTTGAAAAAGATGACTCAACCTAGTAAAAATGCATAATTTATGTGCTTTCGGTAGCTAAAATAGCCCTGAATTTCGCGTTTTAGCTGCCGAAAGCTAGGATTTCGGTAGCTTAGAAGTCCTTTTGAAAAAGGCATCAACTACCGAAACCTGAGTTTTAAATATTTTGAAGGCAATAAAAAATCAAATGTTTTTCAAACTTTATTTACAAGCTGGAACTCATTAAAATGAGCCCTAAAAAATTTAGTAGAATTTTTTCTAATGAATCTCTTATTCTCCTAATCAAATAATTTTGACCAATTTATTTGAGGAGATAACATCTTAAATTCTAGAAGAAATGTACATGGAAATCCCCTTTGCCTCTCATGATTCCTTATGAACTACTCTGATATGCCCTTCTCTATTTTTCAAAAACAATTCCTAGGATGGAAAACACCTTTAGTTGGGGGGGCGGGGGAGGCAGGGGGGAGGATATTCATACATTTTTAAAACCATAATCCATATCTCTCATATGATCATTTTTCCTCTATGTGAAACATTTTTGATTGACATGTTTTCCCTAC
>JASDQU010201844.1:8263-19080 GCA_032191745.1 Picea mariana | reverse complement strand
AAACAAGATATCATACCAGACCCTCTCCAACGAGAACCTTTATCCAAAACGAAGAGTCATAAAAATATTTTAATTGTTATAACTAAAAATTAATTCACAACAATGTTGACAATGGTTGAAGAAAGTACCAATGAAAAATACCAACCAACATGCCTCTAACATTAACATGCTTCATTTAGCAAGTCAAAACATTATACAAACGGTTCCCTGAATTTATGCATAGTCTCCTAAAAGGATGCTTGTTCACATCTGCACTGGCCAACAAAGTGAAATATGCACAAATAATGTGGGTTTCAACCGTCTCCATAGAAACCCATGTGGATGTACAAATGATGTATTAATGATTTCGGTTAGGGCTCACCTACTTCCAACCCAAGGTGTACCATGATACGACACCCAAAATAGGCCGAAATATATTTTTGGGGCCATTTATGGACTATGGAGTACCTCCAAAATTTCTCTATTCTCACTATGAAGTAGTTATGTAAATGATTGTATGAAGCCTATAAATATAATATTGGGGCATTCCATATCAATAGAGCCCACAGAGGAAGAGACATATTATGAGAAGATGACAAAGGTCATGTAGGGATTCATTCACCATGGTTGTATCAATGTCTATCATTGTATTGCACTCCATTGTATTCTCCATGTAAATTCATACACATTTTTCAAATATCATATATATGGTTTTCTAATTAATATAAGACTTATGCAAGAATTAGCACCATATTCATTGTTAATGTATGGTGTTTTTCATGTGATAAGAATTGAATTCACAAGAAATGAACAATTTCTTTCCCTTTTATGTTTGATATGACTGAATGAATGTATAAATATTATGATATCATTAAATGTCTCATGTCAATATTTTATTATGAGCTAGCAGGTAGAGAAAAGAAGACACCTTAGACCGTAAGTTCTACTTCCATATCCTTACCCATAATTCCTACTTATGTTGCACCTAATCAACTAAAGATAGATAGTAAGATTATTTGAGATTGAAGCAACCTTTCCTTTTATACCCCCATCAAAGTTTGTTAGGTCCTTGCTCGATTTTTATTTTCTGGCGTGATAATTCTTGCTAGAAGCCTATCGAGTCATGATTAGGTGGGATAGGATGCCAGTGCTCCCTCAGAATAAAATATCTTAATTGGATATTTGAAACTTAGGGGGTAAAATATTGATGAAGCCATTGTTTTCCTTGATTGATCATGTTATTTCTAAGGAATTGAAGGTCCTCTATATTTTTCTATAAAGGAATTTATTGTTAAGCATCATCCCAAAACAGGGTATGAGCCCCATTTCTTACCTCCGAGAAACTATGTTGTCTAATCAATTATTTGTTTCTCAAAGCTAAGTTCCAAATCAAGGACCCTAAAATATTTCCTTCTAGATGGATGAGGTCATGATTTCCAGTGTTAAGGAAATATTTTCTATGCCATATTCTACTCCAAAATTCACCATTCGTTCGAACCCATCTCCACCATGTTTTGGCTCCAAGGGTAGAAATGATATTCTTCATGTCTCAAAGCCCAAATCCCCTTAACAGGATTACAAAGTTTCTCCCAAGAAACAAAATACCACTTCCTTTCCCTTTTCATACCACTCTAGAGGAAGAATTTCTTCAGATTATGCATTGACTTTAGAATGTCTATGGGTGAAATGAGAGAATATATATAATGGAATTTCCTAAAAAAAAAAATTGAGAAGGATTAAGCGGCTATGTTTTCCAATATAGAGAAAAATATTTCGAGGAGGAATTACAAAGAGAATTCTCTACGAGTGGAAAACCTAGATATTTGAACAAAAGGGAGCTCCATTACAAACTGGGAATCCTAGAAATATTAGTTGAATAGAAATAGGAGCATTTAATAAAAAAAATTTGATATTCAGCTTGATTGATATAGGTTCCATAGGATTCCATGAATTCATAGAGGACCTTATTGATGGCTTGATATTCCAAAGTAGTTGGAGTGCCCATGAGAATGGTATCATCCGAAAATTTCTAATGGGAAACCAATAGGTCATCCCCAAAGAATATTAAACCTCTGATCATTTTTATTGATACAACAACTTTCAGCACTTGACCTAGACCCTCAACCATAAGGATGAAAAGGAAAGCGGAAAGGGGGCCTCCTTAATGAATACCAAACAAAGAGGAAAATGCTTTTGAGGGGGATTTATTTACGATAATTGAGAACAAGGATGAAGAGATAAGGGACAAGGTGCATTTGATCCATATATGGAATAAACCAAAGGCAAAGAGAACATGTTGGATATACTAATAACTTAGTTTGTAAAAGGCATTGGAAATGTCTATTTTAATGAGGATACCTAGCAGTTTGGTGGGGTTTAGAGAGTAAATCATTTCATGAACCAAGATTATGAGATCAAGAATATTTTCCCCTCCTATGTATCTTGTATTATTCGAAGAGATTAGGGTAGGAATGATCAAATTTAAGAGGTTCTTTATGAATTTGGAAATGATTTTAAAGACTGCATTGCAGAGGGTAATTTGTGTGAATTTATTGGGGTCCTTCACTTTGTCTTCTTTGAGAATTAGGGTCAATAAGGTAGCATCAAGGGATGGTATGAAATTTGAGAATTTGCAAGATTCCTCCACTAGATCAAAAACATCATGCTTGATAGTATTCCAACAAGATTGAAATAATTCAATTATGAATCCATTCAGACCTGGCAATTTGCATTTTGGAATTTCTATATGTACATGCTCTACTTCCTCCATGGAAATTAGTCTAATAAGTGAATCGTTTTTCTCCTAAGAAATAAGTTTGGGAATATGAGTGGTTATTTTTTGAATGGACAATATTGTATCTAGTTGTTGTTCTAAGAGGAGTGATTTAAAGTACTAAATTAACTCATTTTTTATATCCTCACGATTCTTAGGGGGGTTTACAAGGATATATTTTATTGTAGTAATTCTATTATGATGTCTGCATTGTATGATAGATCTTTGGAAAATTTTAGAATTCTTTTCCCCTTAATTGATCCATTGTATTATTGATTTATATTTCCATACCAAATCCTATTTCTTGTCACATTCGTTTAGATGACCTTCAAGTGAAGTCTAATATTTTAGAAATTGATTTGTTCAACCTTCAATGATAATAGACTATTGAAGGTGTTCCACATGGCTTTCAAGTTATCTCTTGGATTTAAAAATGTTGTTGAATTCTTCTTCTATCCATTGTTTAAGGGGAAGTTTGATATGCTTGATCATCGATTCGAAGTTGGGCATGGGTTAGATTGCTTCACTATGAGTCTTAGAGAACCATTGGTTAATGTTTTCCTAGAAATATTGTTGAGATAGATAGAGAAATTCAAAGAAAAAGGGATGGTTTTGGGGGCTACCTCTCATCTCAATCACCAGTTTTATGGGCCAATGGTTCCATCATGGACTTGAGAGTATAAAAGTTTCTAAGTGAAGTACTGACAACATGAGGGATTTTGAGACTATAAAGTGGTCAATTATTCATGCTATGTAATTGTCTCCATCAGGTCAATTGTTGTAGGTGTGTAGACCATTTATCATGCCAATATATATAAATTTTTGTTGGTGTATGATATCTTTGAAAATGTGTGAGTCTTGATCTATTCTTCTAACTCCCTCTCTTTCTTCTTCTAGGAAGGTTATTATGTTTAAGTTTCCTCTGACTACCCAATAATTTTACCTAATGATGCTACTGGGTTACTGAATGGATTATAAAAAGTGGATCTTTTTTGAAACTCTATGGATTCCAAATACATTAGTTAAAAATCTTGATTGATCTGAACCAACAAGTTGAACTCTTATTGACATGAATCGTCAGGTTAAGAAGAAATCGGTCATTGATATTTCAATTGGGCTCTATAAAAGAGACAATCTCTCTATAACACCCTGATAATTAATGGACATTTCTTATGAGCCCATACATATTTTGGGGAGAAAATTTAAGAGAATATTGTTTGAGGACTTAGTTTCTTGAATAATCATAAATGTGAACTTTTCCTTTTTGATTTTTTTCTTGAGAATCCTATGTTTGATTTTTCCATTCAGACCTTGGATATTCCAAGGGATGATATTAATAAGGTGTGGGGGTAGGTAGGTGTGAACTTATATATAATAAATTATGTTCTTCTATAATTGACCAATAGTTCCTTAAGCTCCTAGAGGAGTTGTTTGTTGCTTCTACACCCCACTTTTTTATTCCTTAGAAGTTTTATAAATCTCAATAGAAGGACTATATTTAAATCCAAGGGAGGAGGATGTAGGTTTATTACCTTTACTCATCATGCTTAAACATTCCCTACTGCAAACTAGGGAATTGCTTAAGAAATAGACCTACTGGTGTAGGATGAAATTTGGGTCCTATATTTCCTAGCCTACTACTATGGACTACAGATCGAGATTTCCAAGATCCATTTCTTCCCTATTATTTGATTTGATTGTATCAATATTATCTTCTTACATGTTCTCATCCTGACATATTCCATATTGGGAGCTTCTATACCATTTTTTTTTGTCTCTTGGCGTTCTCTTCTAGATTTTGTCTTGTGCCCTTATCATCTTCAAGTGTTGGTTGACCTTAAGAAGATTCTAGGGGGAAGATATTATGTTCATATAGATTTTGTGATAGTAATTTATAGATATTGTTTCTTATGATATCTCTATTGGATGGAGGTTTCATAGTTTTACATTTAGTGGGAAAACCTGAAAGAGTTGGTCATGCACATGGAATTTACGAGAAAACAATGGGATGTTCTCGTAGTAAATGGTTTATACCCATGTTCTGTCCTAATAAATAAGACACATTGAGCCTAAAATATGTTTGGAGACATTCATATAGATTCATATATGGACATATGAAGTGTATTGGCCCTGTCTTGTCAAATATGATATTTTTATGAAGGAGCTAAGGGTGTTACCTATTTCTTCTAGGATTTTGGCTTCCAAAAATTTCTACAGGAGCAAGTATAGAAGGATCCACACTAGAGATACTATAAAATTGATGCAGGAGGATCACCTTCAAAGTCAACAATGCACGCATAGAGGCAAACGAATGACATCTTAGCAATGACATAATTTCAAATCGAACATTAATTTCACATTTTAAATCGGTTGTTGGGATATTTTTGTAATGACATTTAAAAAATGTAACTTGTTTGTAAAGTCTTGAAGGACTGTAAGAAATTGCAGATATAGATTGTCGAGTCTATCTAGAAATAACTAGTAGTTATTTTAATAGGAAAGAGTAGGCAATAGCTTTGAATTTGAAATGATAGATTTCAAAACATGACGAGAGAGCTCGTAGAGCCAGTCCTTAGATAGTTTTTATTTCATTGTTGTATGGTAACAGAGAGGAAAAACATAAGTGAATGTAAGAGATAGAATAGAGAGATGAGTAGAGTAGAGTAGAATAGAAGAAACACTACGTATTTTATTTTTCATGGATGAATAGAGAAGACATAAATTATCCCAAATCCTTGGACTGAATTTATTTCATGTATGATTGAATCAATGTTATTTTGTGTGTATGATTTGTTATAGTTATTTTCATATATGAGTGGTTGAGAAATTAACTGTATGATTTCATGATGAAACTGGTTGAGCTTCAATTGTTTCTTCTCTAATACTTGTATGCCAGGTGTGCATCTCGAATGCAAGGAGTGCATCGACTAAGTCTATGATTGATTCAAAGAGAATTTCAAAGAGAGATTTAGAGAAACTCAGACCAGGTGCAAGGTGTGCACAATGTCAAGAAGCTACCAAGTTTTGAAGAACCAGTGCAGGATAACACCAGGTGGGAGAGAATCATTTTCTTTCCAAGAAAATCCTTCGAACTAAGTTATTCTAAATCCCGAGAACTCAAGGTGTGGATGGGAGGTTGAAATCATATTAAGGATAAAAGCTCAAAAGAGATAAAACTTTCCACGAGTGTTGATGAGATCTCAGAGACAGATTCGTCAGGAGAAAAAAGGGTTGAAACCTTTGAAAGTGGATAAAACTTCCAACTCTGGAAGAAAGGTGCAAAAGATTAGGAAGAGGAACACATTTTTCGTTAGATCGAGTAGAGGGAAATATGGACTGTTGAATCTTACATCTAGATAGCGAAGAACGCGCAAGGGAGATATCATATATGATCCGTTAGATTTGAGCATGGAGGACAAAATGCATTGGATCCGAAGGAAAACACATGAGGTTTAATTCTGGTGTATGCAGGAGAGTGGACTCGTCAAAGTCCCAAAGTTCTGAAACAATCAGAACCATCCATTGTAAGAGGATAAGTGGCAATAAATCCAGGTTGTTCATGGAATCAGATATTGGGAGATCAGAAGGGAGCAGAGGAACAAAATCGCGAAAGGAGAGTTCATGAAATCATCCATACTGTCCATCAGAAAGGACACGTGGCAAGGAGGCATCATTTTGTTGACTCGTTGTGGAAGGAATTCAAAGGGTGGAGTTTGTGAAACTCATGAAACATGAATTCATGAAAAGACTTTGAGCCGTTGGATCGAGTCAGGCTGTGGGCTGTCGATCCAAAGCACCAACATTTCAACATTTTGGGAGTCAGAGATTTTAAGGAGAGAACCATCCCAAATCCCCGAGTCGCGAAGTCTCAACTACGCTAAGGAGAAATGTGGACTGTTGGATCACAGGACAACAAGGATCGTTGATCTAACATGACACAATTTCATAAATTGGCAGTGTTAAAGAAATCACTATTCAAAAGTCACGATATGTGAAATCTCGATACAATCAGGACCTTTGATCGAGGAAGGATCTGAGCTGTCAGATCTGAAGCATCGACATTTAGGGAGTTGGGAGGATAGAGGTGAATCACATCTTAAATTCTTGATATGAAAAATCTCGATGTTCTTGGAAGAGTTGACCCTAGGTCATAGTGAAGGATCATATGGTTGGGGAATAAGGGAGGAGCTAGCATGCGCTAGACCCTTGTCAAGATTTCTGGAACCGAGAGTTCGATGGAAGAGAGTCGGGTGACGTAAATCCCCAACATGTGAAATCACGATGTGCCTTTGTGTAGGCATGTAGTCACAGCCTGTGGTCACATGGAGGAGAGGTTCATGCTTGGTGCTTAAACACACATGCAGAGTTTTAGAAGGAACCTGTGGATTTGATTGATTGAAGATTCTAGTTGGGAACTAAAGAGTCAATTTGGCTCGAGAACTGAGATGATCCAGTGACCGGGAGGTTGGTATACATTACCAAGGAAGGGGAGGGGTTGAATCAGGTGGTATCATAATGATATTAAGTTTGTTTGCAGAGAAAAGACAAAATTAAAGGAGGAAAGCTGGTATCATTTGTGGTATCAAAGAAATTTCATTTCTGTTTGTAGGTGATGCAGTGACATCATGCCACCCATAAGGCATAGAGAAAATGCATATATGGAAGAATAAATGAGGCGACATCGAATGAGGTTGGATTCCATGGAGACAACACAGAGAAGATCACTAGAAGTTGGTGATGTCAGCGAGGTGGAGAGAAAAGAAGAAGAATAGGCCGAAGCAAATGACGTAGAGGATGTTGCCCAAAGTCACTTGATAAAAGTTGTTTCTAAAATAGGAGCCAGAGCAAGAATAGAGGTACCAATGTATGAAGGCAACTTGGAAGTTGAAGAATTTTTAGACTAGGTATGTGCTATGGACAAATACTTTGATTACGAAGATATCAAAGAAGACAAGATGGTGAAGCATGCATTGACACGACTTAAAGGTCATGCAACATTATGGTGGGATGAACTGCAAGCCGAATGTAGAAGTAACGGTAAGAAAAAAATTAAAAGATGGGATAGGATGGTAGCTAAGTTGAAAGCCAAATTTATCCTGAAGGATTACCAAATCAATCTTTATAGAAGATTGCAAAAACTGAAATAGAGGATTTTATTAGTGAAGGAGTACACTGAAGAATTCTACCGATTGAACATCAGGGTTGGACAAAAGGAGAATGAAGATGAAAATACCTCCAGATACATCAATGGTTTGAGATAAAAAATCTAAGAGGATATCATCATGATGTTTGTGAGTACAGTCGAGGATGCCTATCAAGCAACCTTGCAAGCTGAAGAAAAAATGGCTAGGAGGCAAAGCCAATAAAGAAGAGGAGGAAATTCAAGTAGAGGCAAGGGAACCAGTAGAGAGAAGTTCTAGAAGTTGAAGCCTCAAGATGACAAACAAAATAGTCACCATGAGAAAGGTGGAAGTTCTAAGGAAGGACAATATGGAGGAAGAAGTTATTTTTCTAGAGGTAGAGGAAGAGGAAAATCCAAAGGAGGCATAGTTAAATTCTATACCTGTGGAAAAGAAGGACACAAATATTGGGAATGTCTTGACAGAAAGAGATAAGAAGACAAAGAAGTAGACATTGCTGAAATGCAGAAGCATGTGGAAGGAAAAAAAATAGGAGGAAGAAACCTCATGATGAGAAAAGTTCTTCTTAAACTAGAAAAGGAACCAGAGGAACTCGTTCAATGAACAATCCTATTCAGAACTGCTTACAAGTTGAAAGACAAAGTTTGTAAAGTAATCATAGATAGTGGGAGCACTGATAATATAGTATCCACATAGATGGTGGAAAATCTAGATCCGAACACAACTGCACATCCAAAGCCATACAAGGTATTGTGGTTGTAGAAAGGACAACAAGTCATGGTAAGTCAACAATTCCAAGTTGAATTTAAAACATGAGGTTACAAAGATGAAATATTGTGTGATGTAATTCCTATGGATGTCTATCATATTTTGTTGGGGAGGCCATGGAAATATGACCGAAAGGTTATTCACGATGGAAGAAAGAATATATATACCCTAGAAACGAATGGTAGAACACATATGTTGTTACCCATAGAAGTCAAAGAGAAAAATAGAGAAGATAGTTCAAGCATACTTCTCATTAGAGGTAAGGAACTCTTAAAAGAAGTCAAGAAGGAGATATAAATACAGTTTGTTGTAGTGAGGAATCCTAGAGTTATCCTTACAAATAATTTTGTAGAATATTTGCCTATAGAAATCTAGGAACTGTTAGAAAACTTTGTTGATATAGTCATGGATGAGATAGCACACTCATTGCCACCCATTAGGAGCATAATAAATCATATTGACCTTATTCCAGGAGCTAGTTTACCAAACAAAGAAGCTTATAGGTTGACAACTAGAGAGAATGAGGAAGTCAAGAATCAAGTCCAGGAATTGTTGGATAAAGGGTTAGTCAAGGAAAGCCTAAGCCCATGTGCAGTACTGATTGTGTTAAGTCCAAAGAAAGATGGAGGATGGAGAATGTGTACATATTCCAAATCAATCAACAATATAACCTTTATATACATGTTTGCTTTACCGAGGATGGATTATTTGATGGACTATCTGAGTCGTGCAAGATATTTTTCCAAGTTAGACTTGAAGAGTGGATATCATCAAATAAGAATGAGAGAGGGAGATGAATTGAAAACAACATTCAAGACAAATGAAGGATTATTTGAATGGTTGGTCATGTCGTTTGGATTGACAAATGCACCAAGAACATTTATGAGGTTAATGAATGAAGTGTTGAAAGAATTCATAGGCATATTTGTCATAGTATATCTGGATGACATGCTAATCTTTAGGAAGACAAAGGAAGAACACTTAAGGCATTTGACATCAGTGATGGAAAGGTTGCAGCAAGAGAAATTGTTGATAAATCTGAAGAAGAGTTCATTTATGAAGAAGGAGATCATATATTTGGGTTTTGTAATCTCTTCAAATGAATTAAATATGGACCCAGAAAGATTAATAGTTATCAGAGAATGGCCATCGCCAAGCAACATATTTGAGGTAATAATTTTTCATGGATTAGTGATTTTTTATAGAAAATTCATCAGAAATTTTAGTGGCATATGCACACCCATGTTGGACACTATGAATAAAAAGCACAAGTCCTTGAATTAGATAGAGAAAGACGAAAAAAGTTTCAAAGTGTTGAAGGAGAAGATCACAAAGCAACCAATTCTGGTCTTACCAGATTTTGGAAAACAAATTCTGGTGAGATGTGACACAAGTGGATTAGCTATTGGAGCAGTATTGAGTCAAGACAATAAACTGGTTTCTTATTTCAGTGAGAAACTCAATGATGCCAAGTAAAAGTATTCCACGTATGACAAGGAATTTTATGCAGTGATTTAAGATTTGAAAAAATGGAGGCATTATCTAATTCCTAAGGAATTTTTCTTGTACAATGATAATCATGCTTTGAAATTGATTAATAGGAAAGAAAATTTGAATTAGAAACATGAAAAATGGGTAGAATTTATGTAGAATTTTACTTTTGTTACTAAGCACATTGTTGGAACTGCTAACAAATTCATATATACTTTGAGCAGGAGGAATTCGATTGTACAATAATTTTGAGTGGAGAGTTTGGGGTTCAAACACCTCAAGGAGATGTATAAAGAAGATACATATTTCAAAGAAGATTACGAGGCATGAAAAAATCCTTTATTGGGAGATAGAAGCCCATGGACTAAATATTTGGTTCAGGATGGATTATTGTTCAAGGGGAGCCAATTATCAATTCTGAAGTGCTCAATGAGAGATAACCTACTGAAAGAGAAATACAGTGGAGGTTTAGCTGGACACTTTTGCCATGATAAGACGTTTGCACAGCTGAATAATTTGTATCATTGGCCGATCATGAGAGAAAAAGTGAAGAAGTTCATGAACAAATGCAGAATTTGTCATTATGCAAAAGGAAGACAACAAAACATGGGTTTGTATCATCCATTAAAAATTCCAGAGAGGTCATGGGATGAAATCAGTATGGA
>JASDQU010201843.1:0-19080 GCA_032191745.1 Picea mariana | reverse complement strand
TTTCAATACTGCCCCCTCTCAGCTTTCGCCACCTGTTCTCCACTCACTTACCAACCTATATACTCCTCCTCTCCCTACGTGCCACCTGTATCCTTCACTACATGTCACCAAATCCATACTCTTGATACCTCCACTGTAGTCACACCTCCTTTGACTTTGACATCAACCTTCACACATCATCTACCCTCGCATCCATTCATCTTGTCTCCCAATTGGATACTCTCCTCCATATTTCCCCTCATGACCAATGAGCTGACAACCATTCCATCGAAGCTATTTCACAGGTACAAATGGCATCTAACAAGGTCAATACAGAGTGCACTTGGCTTCTAAAATACTAGGCATAGACATAAAGTTAAGTCTCAGTCATGGGTCTATGTGAATTAGTCTCAGAAACACTTCAACAAAGTCTGCTCATGTAGATGGTTATCTCTAGTGGCCTTCAATAGCTCACAAACATGTTGTCTTTCAAAAAATATCTCTACTCTATCACTCTGAGGCCTATTTTCGCCCACTGATTTCCTCCAACACATGCATCAGTTTTGTCACAGAGACAATAGTAGTTTTATTTGTTTAAGTCCAACATTTTCCTAGATTAGATGTAAGAGTGATCTTTTGTGTGTGATAAGAACCATTCTTTTTTATTAAGTCCAATGTCTTAGTAAAGTTAATTATTTTATTTATGAATAGTTCCCTAAATTTAGGACTCAGTCCCCTAAGGACGATATCCTATGCAACTCTTTGAAATAGTCAGTTTTTGGATATTGTAAAGGTCAGATTTCTTTTTAGGAAGGAATAGCAATACAACAGACTAGTTGGACCCATTTTATGCATGGATTAAATCTCTCCACCTGGTGAACATACTCTTGATGAAAGTATTCCGTTCAAGTCTTCATGTTCTTTCATTCTTATCTTGAATACATTTTTTTATTTGTGCAACGTACATTTAACTTCCTTTCAGCTATTATATGACTTATTTTTACTAATATGCAACCTATCAAAGAACTGATTCTTTGGTGAAGATTTGTTCTCTGCAACCTATGGGATTTATTGTATCCTGATACATGTTTGAAGTCTTGAAATGATATTTTAAGTATTGAACTTCTTGCAACAGATTATTCATTGAGTAGTGTGTTGTTTCTCTTTGTTTTCTATTATTTCACCGGTCTGTCATTAGTGTTCCATAAGCCAAGGAGGGCCCTCATCCATATCATTCTGACAACCCAACCTTTCCTTTGTATTTCTAGAGTAACCCTCTAACCAACCAACAAAAATTTAAATAAGCAATCATTCTAAAATGATAGGTGGCCTAGCTTTGCCCTTTAGCAGTCAGGTGCAGACTTTAGGACCAACAATACCTATCTCTACATTTTTTTCTTTTGGAAAGTCGGTTGCTCATTCAAATTGCATATTTTAGTAATCAATGGAAAAGCAAGCCAATTTCCCAATTTCTCTTTGTTATTAATTTCTGATGTCAATCCAAAACTGGTCACTATTTTGACCAAATTTAGTATTTCTCATTTTGTCCAAAAATGGATTTTTTGATCCCATGATGGAACACATTTCTATAGATAGTCTTTGATGCGGTCAACCTTAGTGTAATTTTCATGCAACCTAGTATATTATGTATGGCATGACCCAACAACACACAATAACATCCACTATTATTCATTATAGGTTATCTACTTCCATTCTAAACGCTAGCCACGAATCACTGCGATTTCTATTAGATCATATACATAACATTGTAGGGTGCATGTGTGAATTCACCTTGAACTCAATAACCCCTCTATGGGATATTTATTTGATACCACCTTTGTATTCATAGTGAACCTATCCCAAATTCTCAAACTCCACATCTAAGTTCAAGCAATATTTCCAATCCTCCTATAACTACAAGGAGAGTAATTACCACAAACTCTAAGATAGGATAGTTGGGTGAAGTATTCTTGTTATTGGGGAGGTTGAAAGTGTTGAATTTTTATATGAGATGATAAGATAGACTATATTTCTTTCCACATTTTCCCAATTTCAACTGCAGTTCTTGGACACATGCCAAATAGTCCTTCATTATCCCAAATAAATGAGGATCGAGAGATATCAACTCTTTTTCCAATTGCATGACATGGCTCTAATCAAATCTATTGAACGTCTTCAACTTATTCCAAAATTAATGAGGATATTCAACTCCACTGAGGTGAAAATGAATCTCCAATGAGATGTAGGTCGTAATGATCCCTACAACCTTATCCTTCTTACCATCAACAACGAACTTCGCCTGGTCGTCTGTTGGATTTGGAATCGAAAAATTTGTATATTGCCAAAATCCTTTTCTCTTTAGTATTTTTTTCATATATGGTTCCCATACTACATACTTTGATGCATCCAAAACAATAATATCAATCTTTGAATCCATCTTTGATATCTAGAGAAACTATCATGTTTCAACAAGTTCCAATCAGTAAACCACTAACCCAGATTCAATTCCATAACAAATCTGACTCAAGAAGGTTTGTAGATAATAGGTCAAGGTTTCAAACCATCGGTTGTAAAACCATGTTGGGGAATAGGTTGGAACATGACATGAAATAGTGCACTCAGTATTGTAGATAATCGAAGAGGAACAAAAGAATGTCGAAGACAAAGGGTGGTGTTTAAAGACACTATTAGAACACTTAAGCAAAACACGCTCTGATCATAACATCACAATGCATGTTGTACATATTTATGTGCATGATCTATTGCACAATATCTATGATTGATAATGACCCAAGGGTCATGATTTTACAGTTTCAATATCTAACAAACTTCCCTAGAATCTGGAAGAGCTTGTCCACATGTAGCTATTGATTGTTAAAGTTGACATTGTGAAATACCCTCTATCAAGTTGGATTGAAAGGGATGTTTGACCCAACCCCCTATGGATATAAATCTTAGTTTATTTCTAGGTTGGTAGATCCACCACTTGACTATATTCGATTGTTGGTTGATTATCCGGTTGACAGGCACGTCAACTACTTAACCGACTGGTGTAGTGTGTTGGTTGATCGCCCGACCAACCATATCTAGATGTAGGTCTACCTATTGACCAACTAAACCCATGTGATGTGTGATGAACCATCAATTATGGATGTTCCAACACATAAAAATTTGTATTAGAGCCCAATTATAACACTAGGGGCTATATGGGCTCAAGGAAGCATGGATGATAATAGTTTTTTATTTTATGTTAAAACTAATTTAGTTTATTTTCATAGTTTAATATAAAATGATAGAGAGAATAAGTAAGTATTATAATGTAATATATTCCACATATTTAGGAAATTTATTCTATTTTAAGAATAAATATGGAGACTCCTCCAGACATGGAAGAAACCATGAGAAACACAAAAGCATAACTTCAAAGTAGTAGGGAAGATAACGAAAAGAGATCATAAGAGGTTAAGACGAACATAATGATTTAAATTATTCCATACTACAAAGTTTTAACAAGATTAAAAAACAAACGAATCAAGCTTAGATTTCAAGTAATATTGGTAAAATTCTTTCAAGGAAGAAGTCCCACGATGTTAAAATTTAGACATCCAATGACAGGAAATATATATCACAAGACTCATTCGACAAGGATATAACTAACTAATTGTGATGATTCATTTTTTATGTTTGAAAGTATTCCTCTCATGAACATAAGAAGAAGAGGTATTATAGAGACTATTTGAAGGGGGAATTCATAAAGAAAAAACCACCTACCTTTAATGGTGAGGTGAAATCAGGTGAAGAATTTGAAGCATGGATTCTTGGAATAAGGAAGTGATTTTAGGTACATGATATTCTAGGAACATGAATACTAGGGAGGCCATTGTTAATATGAATGGAAAAACATATATGTGGTGGTAAGACCTCAAAAATGTGAAGAATATTAGTGAGAGGAAAATCACCTAGAAGCAATTCCAGAAGAAATTTCAAAGAAATACCTCTCAAGAGATATTATGATGGTAGGATAAAAGTATTTCATGAAATGAAATTGGGATAGAAGATTATGAATGATTATGCAATTAAAATTGGAATTGCTAAGGTATGTTACATATATCAAGGATGAGATTGTAAACAATTAGTATTTCCGCAATGGACTCCCTTAATCCCACAAAAACATAACTGAATTTGATGAGACTAAAAAATTGATGAGATCATGAAGCGTAAATACTACTATGATAAAAATAAATTTAAATCAAAATTAAACAATTCATTGAAGGAAAATAGAAAGGAATAGTACGAACAAAGAAATAAAGGATTCAAGCCTTAGTAATATAAAAACAATTCAAATAATTTTAAGCCATCTTCCCCAGCACAAACTATAGATTCAAAACAATCCAGCAAGATCAATGGGGGGGATTCAAGGGAGACTAGGAGAGGCCCTTTGAAATGTTGGATATGTGGAGAAAAAACCTACTCATAGATTGTCCCAATAGATAGGAAAATGCTAGGATAGTCCACAACATTCAAGAAGATGAAAAATTTAATAATTATGCAAGGACCAATCCTAAAATATATGTTGCATTGGAGGAATGACAAGTTGATGTAACACCTCGATTTCAATCCCTATGAACTATAATATATTATGTAAATGTGACATTAGGCTGGTGAGATAGTAAAGTTGAAAAGGGGCTGGAGTGCCTAGGAAATGTAATACTTCTATATACATTAATAAAAAAATACATTAATGGTTGCAAGAAGGACAAGGAAAAGAGATAGGGAGCTATGATTCCATGAGAGAGGGAGCTAAAGGGGATAAGTATTTTTATTATATTTTATTTACCCATATTGGTTTTAACTGGGAAAAGTGGTTACATGATCTTCTTGGGAGGAAGGCCATGTGGTTCTTGTTTTCATGTAATTATATAAACATCCCTTGTGGGATGTTTTGGGGGTTAACTTGTTCTTCTCTATTGACTCTTACACCCTTCTCACTCTTTCATTTTTGGTGCCTCATTATTGCTAATTCATGTGCTCTTGGTTTGAGAATGGAAATGAATGGCTGGAAGAGGAGAGCCATTGCTAGATGGCTATAATAAATTATTGATAACTCCAGGATGGAATGGATGCCTGCGTGCATGAGATTGATGGAAGTTCATAAAGATTTGTCCAAAGATGAGAATCATTGCAGTTTCTAAGAGGGAAATTTCCTGACCAATAGCACTGGAGCCATGGAGAGAAATGGAACAACCTAAGGGACTGGATGGTAGAGAAAGGTTTTCATTTCTTTGGGTTTTGTAGGCTAAAGGGGAAAAAGAGCTAGAAATTATGATTTGTTGTGTGGTTAGGAAACCTGAGATCTAGTTAGCCAACTTTTGTATTTTTTAGATTTGGCATAGGACCCATCATTGTGGATTCATATCCTTGGGTCGTTAGTGACCTGCTATTGAGAGTAAATGAACAACAATATCTATGGTTGGGAGGAACGTCCTTGGTATACAACTAGTTGGTGAATGTTTACTTGCAAAGATAAGTTGTCTCTGTTTTTTTTATGTATAATGTATATTCCATTATGTATTTAATTATCTCTGAGATGTATTTTTGTGTGCATGCTTGTAGGTTATTTGTTGTACATGGCACACTGTTTATTTATTTTATGTTGTAGCATGGATCTTGATATATGTGATTCTTTCATGATTAATTTTGAATTAATTATTATCAGAATTTGAAATAAGTTTTGAAGTGAGTTTTTGAGGTAGCATGGCCATCATGTGGGTGGCTAGGTACATTACATATTAGTATTAGAGCTTCTAGTTCAACACTGAACTAGTATGGGCCATAAATATTGTGAATTTTTCAAATTCTCTATTGCATATTTGTCTGTTATGAATTTGGGGTGGGAGAGAAGAATGGAAGTGAAACCCCCAAATTATGAGCAGATTTCGAGTTTCAATGTTCGGAGTAGTCAAAGAAGTGATTTATGGCATTGATTTGCAGTTGCAAAGTTAAATTCGGCCTTGGAAGATAAATTCATGTGTGTTTCACGCTGACTGTTTAGTTTTGTAGAAAGAAAACCCAAATTAATTCAACTGCGAGGATCCATAGTTAATATTAAATCGTAGAGGTCTGATAAAGGATTTCTTGACATTCCTTCGGGAAGGAAGTGTCGGAAGGAATTTAGAGTTGGGCATGAGGTTGAGTCTAAATGGAGGATTTTGATGACAGAATCCTGAAACAATAAGATCTCTCAGATCAGTCAGATCCATTCTCATCCATAGATATCTCAAAAGGATGAATTCAAAAGGTCTAAATTTTTATATAAGTTGGAAGTCCAAAGAAGAGAAGACCGATGATAGAAGCTCAAAAGAATGAGAGTCATCAGATCAATAAATATCATTCTCATTTGTCAGATCTTATGTAGATGTTCTTTTAGAAAAGTATTTTCAGGAGATCTCGTTTAGAGGAGTTCCGATGGTATTGAAAGGGAATATTATTTGATACCCTCTTTTTAGAGAAGTGAAAATTTTCCAATCTTCTGAACTCTCATTGATAAGCTATGATGGTATTGAAAGGCAATATTCTATGATACCCTATTGTTGGAGTGGAAAAAATTCCCTAAACTTCTGAACTTTGAGTGATAAGTTCTGATGGTATCAAAAGAGAATATTCTTCAATACCCTCTTATCAGATCAATGAAACTTTCTTAATCATTTGAACTTCGAATTAAAAGTTCCAATTGAATTGAGAAGGGAATATTATTTGATACCCTCTTTTAGGAGAAGTGTAAATTCCCTAATATTTTGAACCCCAAGTGATAAGTTCTAATTGTATCGAAAGGGAATATTCTTTGATACCCTCTTGTCGGAGCGACGAAACTTCCCTAATCTTTTGAACTCCAAGTGATAAGTCTCAATGATATCAAAAGGGAATATTCTTTGATATCCTCTTTTCAGAGTCCCATTTGACCCTAATTCTTAAGCACTCTGAATGGGCACCTTTGAAGAATGTTATAGATCTCTTCTGAATTGAGATCAATGGTGTGGATTTTCACATAGGAAAAACTTCTCCATAGTTTCAAAATAAATTAAAATAAGTCTAGATCTATTTTCTTATTTTGGCCATAACTGGAGCAGATTAAGTAGTTTTTGGATGAAACTTATGGTTTTTTTCCGCAAAAATGATGCATAGAGGGTCATTGTTCATTTTTGCTTGAATTTGTCCAAAATTATGAAATAGTGGTTTTCAAATATCCAGGTTTAGATCATTGGCAGAGGTCCGGTTTAAGATAAGATTCATTGAGAGTCTCTAGAAAGTAGACATGGAGAAGCATAACCTTGGATACTCGGTCTTAGGTAGTCTCGGCTAGTAATGTAATGTTGTAGAGCATATAAATTAACCCCAACAACATAATGAAGGGAACTGAGTGAATTTTGTTGTTATTAATTACTTTACAAGTATTTGTAGAATTTGAGAAGTCATTGCAGATGAGAAGGGATTTTGAAATAAAGATAATACACTGGACTATGAAGAGGGAAGGTGTTGCATCCAATTTGGATCATAAGGATCTGGGAGAAAATACAGATCCTCATGGCCCATCCCCACATACGCCTCCATCTTATTAGAAAGAATTGCTTTCCATGTAGAAAGGATATGGCTATATCATGATTGTATCTTCTATTTAGTCAGGTAGGGAATCCTGTAACTCTTTTTCAAATTCATAGTATACAGAACAAAATATGACGACAACTATGTGTATCCTGTGAATCCAATTGGGAATTCCCTTCTCATAGAATATTATCAATAATAGCAATAATGGAGTAGAATATTCTCAACAGTAATAATAATGTAGTGGATACGACAATGGACATATATGGATGTGGATTAGATAATATAATATCATTTCTTAAATATCAAGTATTAAATGCATCGTCGTAATATTTTTATGAATCACTCAATTATATTCGTAATTTTTTTCATGCTTAGATTTAAATTATTATATATCAATGGTCGTATAAACAACCAATGCATTGGTTCACTATAGGCTCAATTTTAATCTTAGAAGTGTTATAAAATGCAACTCATATTGAAATTTTCAATTAATTTATGAATAATTTCAGCAGAGTTTGATGGGAAAATCAAAAATGGGGGAGAAGTGGTGACTACTCTAAAAACTTGAAGGCCCAAATGGCTATATGTTAATTGAATGGAATGACCTCTATCTGGTGGGAGGACCTTAGAAACATAAAGGGAATCTATGAGAAGGAGTTGTATCGGGGAAATTTTAAGAAATACTTCAAGAATAAGTACCTTTCTAAAAGGGACTATGATTAAAATACTAAGAAGTTCTATGAACTCAAACTAGGAGAACTCACCATAGATGAATACATCAACAAGTTTCTAGAGATGATGAGGTATGTTCCCTCTATAAATGAAGAAAAGGTGAAGATGTAGTGATTCCTTAGTGAGATGTCTCAAACCTTTCAAAACAAAATTGAGTTTGATGAACCCAAGACATTGGAAGATACCATTCGAAAGGATAGGTACTAATATGAAAAATTAAACCACAAGCCTACAGAATATCCCAAGGATTGGATTAACAAAGGTAAAATGGGATTCAAGAATAAGGAGGTTAAACCCTCAAAGTTTAAGAATTATGGGAAGATTTCTAAGATGATATTTCCCACAAAGAATGTGAATCAACAAAAATTTCCATCTCAGAGTGGAAATAAAACCTTTGAATCATCCTAGGGAAAGATTGGTAGTACAAAGAGAGATCCATTTAAATGTTGGGGATGTGGAGAAGAGAATATACTAAGGGATTGCCCGCATAGACAACCAAACAGTAAGAGAGTCTGCAATGTCCAGGAGGATGCTATGGTTAAATGATATGACCATAATTATAGAAAAAATTCATGCAGACTTGGATAATAAACAAGAATACCACCAAGCCTCAGTGGTGGAAATGGAAGGTATAATTACCAACAATCTTGTTTTTGTTTTGATTAACCGTGGTTCTAAGTTGAGTTATGTTTCCACACAAAGTGTTTAGAAATGTAAATTACAACAAGTGAAACATGCTAAACCATGGTTGGTACACTTGGCCAATGGAACAAAGAGGAAGGTAACATAGGTCATACCATCATGCCAACTAGTAATGAATGGAATGTCTACTCAAGCAAACTTAAACATACTTACCATAGGATATTATGACATGTTGATTGGAATGGATCAGTTGGTTGTCCATAAATCCAAGTTTAAATTTTATAATAAAACATTAGAGTGTGAAGATGAGGAAGGGAAGAGAAGGACCCTAAAAGGAATTCAAAATCCTATCACAATGAGACAAATATCATCCCTTCAAGTGAAGAAGTATTGCAGAAAAGGATGCCCTTTGTATGCAATACAATTACTAAACTTTGTTGAGGACAGTAAACCAAGCCTAAAGGACCATACTATTTTGAGAGAGCAGAAATATGTGTTCCCTGAAGAGGCATCAGGTATACCTCCAAGAAGAGACATTGATTTCTAAATAGAAATTGTACCCAGAGCGATGTCAATGTCTAGAGAACCTTATAGGATAGGTACCCCTGAGCTAGTTGAGCTCAAATTACAACTGAAGGATATGTTGGAAAAGGGTTATATTCGGCCTATTATATCTCCTTGGGGACCACTATTCATGTTTGTGAAGAGGGATGGCACACTCAGGTTGTGTATAGACTATATGCAACTCAACAAAATGAGAATTAATAATAAGTATCCCTTACCAATAATTGATGACGTATTTGACTAGTTAAGGGGTGGAAAAAGTTTCTCCAAGATTTACTTGAGGTCTGGATACCATCAGATATGGATTAAGGATGAATAAATCCACAAAAAAACATTTAGAAAAAGGTATGGGCATTATGAATTTGTGGTGGTGCCATTTTGTCTTACAAATGCACCAGTCACCTTCATATGCTTGATGAATAATGTTCTTAGCAAGTTTTTGGAAAAAATTGTGTTCGTTTTCATTGATGATATCCTAATATATTCTTAGAGTAGGGAAGGACATGAAGATCACCTCAGGTTAGTGCTTCAAGTGCTAAGAGATAACAAGCTCTATGCAAAGTTTAGCAAGTGAGACTTTTTCCAAAAACTAGTCCATTACTTAGGACATATCATCATTGAGGATGGGGTGGCGGTTGATCCTGACAAGTTCAAATCCATTGTGGATTGGCCTACACCAATATAATATCATATATGGGCCTAATAGGGTACTATAGAAGGCTCATAAAGGGGTTTTCCAAGATTGGTTATCCAATAATCTCCCTTCAGGAAAAAAGAGTTAGATTTGTTTAGACAACCAAGTGTGAAGAGAAATTTAAACAAATGAAGAGTTTATTGACCAATGCACTTGTACTAAATATTGCAGACCAAAACAAGGATTTCCTTGTGTGCACAGATCCTTGCAAGGAAGTACTCAGAGGATTCCTCATGCAAGAAGGGCATGTAATCTGTTATGAATCCAGGAAAATGAATAAGCATGAAATGCATTATGTGACCCATGACTTAGAATTATCTTCCATAGTGAATGCCTTAAAAATGTGGATACATTACCTCCTAGGAAATAAATCTGTGTTCATGACTGACCATAGTGGACTGAGATATTTTTTTAACCATCCCAAACTAAATGCTATACAATTTGTATGGATGGCTCTACTTAGTGGATTTGATTTTAAAATCAAACACATCAAGAGAAAATAAAATAGAGTGGTTGATTCCCTCAGTGGAAGCATGAAAGTGATTCACTTGAAATTTGTAATCACTTGTGAATCATACATCAAGGAAAGAGTCAAAAGTTCACAATAAAGGGATTAGTTTTTCAAAATTGTAAAGACATCTTGAACAAGAACCCACAGGACTAAATTATCAGGCCTATCAATTGTTGGATGATGGTCTGTTAACCTACAAATTTTAGTTGTATATCCAAACTTGTGACAACTTGAAGAGGTTTATCATGGATGGACTACATAAAATACCATATACTGGTCATCCTGGTTACGCAAAAATGATAACAATGACCAAGAAGTTGTTTTAATGGTTAGGAATGGAAAGAGACATAGTAGAATATTTAGCTAAATGTTTGGAATTCCAACAATATAAGGTGGAACAAAACAACCCAACAAGGATGTTTCAGCCCCTACCTATACCAGAGTGGAAATGGAAAACTGTCTCCATGGATTTTATCACAGGATTACCTAAATCATCCAAACAAAATCATGCCATTATGGTAGTTGTGGACAATTTGGAAAGGATTCTCACTTTATCCCAGTAATGTCCACTTGCAAGGCAATAGACATTTCAAATATTTTCATGAAATACATATTTAGGCTACATGAGATGCCTAGGGAAATCATATCCAATAGAGATGCAAAATTCACCTCAGAATTTTAGAAATATTTGTTTACTTGTTTTGGAACCAAATTTTTATTTAGTATAGTATATCACCCTCAAACTAATGGATAGACATAAAGGGTAAACTGAGTATTGTAAAACATGTTAAGGATGCATGTGATTCATCATCGCAAGAAATGGGAAGAATACCTATCATTGGTAGAGTTTGCTTACAACAATGGTTATCAAAATTCATTTAAAATGAATCCTTTTGAGGATCTCTATGGTGGACAATGCCATGTACCAATCAGTTGGGAAAACCTAGTCGAAAGAATCATTCTTGGGCTAGACATGCTAAAGGAAATGAAATAACAAGTAGTTGAAATAAAAAAAAATCTAAAAGTGGCCCAAGACAGACAAAACATCTATGCAAACCAAAATAGGGCTCATAGAGGGTATAAAATGGGGCATCATGTGTATCTATGAGTTAGGTCAAGAAGAAGTTCCTTGAGAATGGGAACATGTGCCAATATAGAAAATTATTTTTTTGGACCCTTTGAAATTATTGACAGCGTGGGACATGTATCTTATAAATTATCACCTCCCTCTATGAAAGAACATGATGTTTTCCATGTTTCATTATTAAATAAATATGTACACACTTTTTCTCACATAATTGACTGGTCTTTGATCTAGGTGGATCCAAAGGGAGAGTTCCTACCAGAACCATAATGTATCCTAGATAGGAAAGAGATCCCTCTAGGTAACATAACCGTTGCATAGGTTAAGGTGCAATGGAAACAATTTGGTCCCGATGAAGCTACATGGGAACTAGAAGATGCCATGAAACATGAATACCCTTTTTTTGTTAATTTTTGTATATAGAGTTTTTGCAAAATATAAAACAATGAGGGAAGTGTTCCATTAAGAGGGAGGGGATTTTCAGACCCCTTTTTATCCCAAGATGCAAATATAACTATTATCCTGACCAAAACTTTAGAAAAACCTAATATGTGATTATTGAAAGACAATGTACATTTGATAAATTATGTAATGTAAATAGTTGGTTATTAATGCAATAGGGAGTCATTGAACTATTTTTGAAGGGATTTCCTTAAAGGTTATGATTTCATGAGAGTAATGGTGAAAGAGGGAAGCTATTACTACTTGAAATGACCCTACCAGGAAGTATCCCAATTATTACTACCTTGAACTATCCTCAGCCGCGAAGATTTGATTACCTGTTAGTCTAGTAGTTGGGTAGTCTCCTTCGAGAATAAATGAAGGATGGGAAGGGTACCATTGGGAAGATTCTGGAACAACCCATGAGGTCTTGGGGAAGAATGCATGAAAAAAATAGACAAAGGACAATAAGAGGGAGAGGAAAATATAGATATATGCATGGTTGGGGGGATATCCTGAGCACTTGAGAGGAGAGAAAGAAGAAATTCCTCATTCGAGGGAAAATAAACAGAAGGGAAGAAGGAATGTATTCTCCCTATATTGTTTTATGAGAAACCATATATCTTCTCTTGGCATCATACCTTGGCTTTTGGGTGGCTGGTTATAGCAGTTCATAGTGCAACCTTTTCTATGATTAGGTGGAGAGGGGCATACCCTTCAATAGTTTCAAACATCTCCCAAATTTTTAGATAAGTAACTCTTAAATATTTTGTGTGTTGAAAGGAAATGCATAGGTTTGCATGGTATTTATGGTAGTCTATGTCTTCAGAAAATAGCTGCAAGTATTTTGTCTGTAGAAATATTGGGCGATGAATGTGTATATTTGTTTTGATATGTAAATAATACAAAAACCCTATTATGTCTCTAATGGAAACATTAACCCAAATATCGGCGTGACTGTATATGCTATAGTCAGAATATATATATATATATATATATATTTGTAGCATAGTATTGGGATCCCTCCAACGAGTGAATTCTTTTCGGGTACAATAAAATAGAGGCTCCCTAGGTAGGAAATGGAATTCCTTGGACCCATACGAGAGATCTCAAAAACTAAAAATTCTTAAAAATAACTGGAGTAAACCATCGTGAAATTTGGCTAAGTCTTGGACCAACCTATTAATCCTAAGAAAGACCTTTGCTTTTCCTTGGAGGATCGTGACCATCGATTTGGCATGGAGGTTCGATATGGACTGTTTATTGGTGTAGGTGGTAGTATGAAGGTTGTCAATCTCGCAAGAGAATAGATCCTAACCATCCATCGCAAGGTACCATTCAAGGTAAAACATGGAGGAAAGCTTCGACGGGGAGACTCTTAGGTGAGATATGGACCCTTGATTGGAGCAATGGAAGATTTGATTTGAGCCATCAATTTGTGCTAAAGGCCCAACAATCTCCTTGGAAAGTGATAAATCCTTGATGTTCCTTGGATGGATCATATTCGTCGATTTGGTGTAGTGACAAGATCCAACCATTGATCAACATAGAGGTGAGACTTGGGTTAGACCAGATCTCGATCATCGATTTAGTGATATAAAATGATCCTAGCCATTCTTCGGAGGATGTTTTTCAGAGTCAGTTACAGACCCATAAGAGATCCATTCTGATGGAGGGACTCTGAGGGATGATGAGGACTGTAGGTCATAGAAAGGAATATCATATCCTTATCATTAGATCTCTTGTATCATCCCCAGTCACCAACTGGGCTATGCCACTTAAATTTCGAACTCCGATACTAATTTAAATCATAAAAATACTATGCAAATGGACTAATTCATACAAAATAATAATAGAAATATGCATGCAACATACATAGAAAAAACGATGAAAAAAATTCATAAATATTAATGCAACACATGAATTAAAAAAAAATGACACTTATCTTTGATTAAAAGAACACCAATTGCATGCATACATTCCACATTCCTCCCAGACTTAGATTGCACTACACATAAATTTTAGCAATGGGTCATCCCTTCATTGGGGATAAACTCCACTTGGGTAAAGGATTACAAACCAAGATAAGGTATATCATACAACAAGAAAATCAATCACAGGTGCCAATGAAAACTAACGACTTACATTCCCTCATTCCCTGGCTGCATGTCCCACCCAAGGAAGTGTGCCACTTATTTTCTCAACAGTCCCTCAACTAGCCAACCTCATTTTCAGGGCTTCAAAAATAGGATATAAAAGAAGTCTTATATCCCTATAGTTGTACTTTGGCACCTTCAGGAATCAATTTCCGACAATTATGTCACTAGGAGAGAATGCTCACAGGCCTGACAACCTGCCTCTTCAATATTCGACGAGCTTGAAAACCCACTTCTTCAGTCCATCTCTAAAGCTAACTAGGGTACATGTAGAGGTAGAATTAGAGATACAAGTAAAGGTATAGTAATAGCAGGGTATTGGTGACAACTAAGTGAGTGAAGGAATCATGATAGAATCATAGGAGAATAAACTAAGTCCAAACTATATGTATGCATGTTCCCAACCTAACACTTGTCATGTTGAGAACTACCTTGGGTCCATGTGTCCCCATGCTTAGAAGTTAGGGTAAAATAATTATCCATACTTTATACTTCAAGGAATGTTATTACGATATTCCTTTGGGATTAATCCCCCTTATCTTATCACCTTCATCTTAACTCTTAGCCCACTTTTTGAATTCAGTGGATTTTATCGCCCCCATACTCTTTTACATGTTTGGTTCATAGCAGTGATGTGTTTTCATTAATATTTGCATGTGATTACATATTACAATGATGACTCACTAGCCATTTAACATCTATCTCTCCAACCTATTAACCACACATGAACTATGGCCTCAAAATACATATACACAAAGACACTCTATACCCAAAGCCGTGCACTTACTCCATTGTATGCAAACTCAAAATGGTGTGCACCCTTCATTTGCTGCACAATCCTAGAAAACTTACATAGGTACATGATGCATTATAAAATGTGTGGACTTATTTGGTATGAGATTCCCATGCACTGACTCAATGCACGCAAAACCAGACCAAATACCTTGTACCATCATCTCACCAACTTATAGTATAATTACATTTACATTTATATGTACAATTGGGGTTCATTTTAGGGGTATGACACCTCTAGTGAAGAGATCCTAAACATTCATATCAGGGCGCAATTCAGAGTGAGTTACAGAGATACACTTTGATGGAGGAGCTACAAGAAGAGATATATGTCGTTGATGTATCAAGATCAAAGGAGCTCTGATTTGAGATCATGACCATTGATATGTTGAGATCAAAGGATATTTGAGATGCAATCATGATCGTTGAGTTATCGAGATCAAAGTGTTGATTAAGGTTGGTTGTCATTGATGTCAACCCTTGAAGAAATATCGGTAGCACAAAGGTTTAGGTAATGGGCCCATGTTTGTTTGATGTAAAGATGATTCATTACTTTCTTTTCATGGTTGATAATAATTACAAATGGATGAACTCCAAAGTGGCCCCTGTTAATGTTTATGCTATCATTATAGTTCTTTGCAATTCATAAAGACAAGAGCATAATAACCACAAGATCACTGAGAAATACACATCCACAATAGACACAACATTTATCCTGGGAAACCCTCTAGCAGAAGAAAACCCAGCAAAACTTCCTTATCATAAAAGCTTATACAAATGTTCAAGAGATAACTCAACCAATACAGAAAATCCTCCTCCAAGAGATGCGCCACCCTTCTTCTCCTCTCACCAACTTGAAATGTCAACTTTCCTCATATGATCATGAGCAAGTGAAGTGTGTGTTAGAAGTGAGGTGCTAGCCTCTTATTTATACTAAACTAGCATGTGTGAAGAGTCACCATTCTGGTAGGGCCGACCTCTCTCACTGGGTGGGTAAATCCACCTTTAATTAAATATGGCCCTTTAATTATAACTGTTGGGGCCTGTTATCGCACGGTTTGTAGGAAAGGTCCAAAGGGCTTGAGTCAGGGCTTGAAACCGGCGTAACAGGAGCTTCCCCACCCACTGTCACCTCGATGGGGAGCTCTTTCTAATTAGGAGGGAAAGTCCAAGGGAGATGTCCCTAAGGAAATCTGGATTAAAGGAAGGCTAAAGGATAAAAGATCAAGTCAAAAGGTTCCCTTTCACAGATTTCTGCCCAAGAAGAGATAGTCAAAGAGAACAATCCACTGACGAAATGCACCTGTTTGCGAGACAAGACAAAGAGAAAAACTAGAATGTGCTTGCAGTGGGTTAGTACTTCATAAATATTTAAAGACTATCTCTTAAACATATATATAAGCATAGGATCAATGCTATTATTGACGAAGTCAATGATAGCCTATCAAAGATTTATATCACTTCACCAATAAATGCATAAAGATACAAAGCATTCAATGTGTGAAATTAAACCATGTATCATATCACTAATGCAATGTCAAATCAGCTCATATATAATACCATGCAGCATCACCTATACTATCTTTGTTGCAATGATGTGACGTCAAGCTTCAATATTTAGGTCAGTGACAAACAATGAGTAGAACGTTTTGTCAAATTAGCTCACAGATGCAAGTAATAACTCAAGTTCTATCACATTAATTGAATAATGTCACAACGTTGTATGCAAAACAAGAGGTAAATGGCATGTGACGTCATCCCTATACAATTTTTGTTGCAGTCACTATGACGTCACCTTTAGAAACAAGTTAAAATTGAAAGGAAGAGAGCACAATTTTACACCAATCAATCTTATAAATAATCAATAGCTCAATACAAATCAAAGAAAGTGACAAAGTCAAAATATTTAAGCTCTAAGCAAGAGTTCTAGCAAAGTATGACGTCACTTCTATATAAAACTTGTTGTCTGCAGGTTAGCTAGCCAATGGTGGACGTTTTGACAAATTCAACCAGCAAAAGTACAATTTAACTCCACGGCTATGAAGAGGCAATGAGGTCGCACCTTTCTGTCCAAGCAAATGTTAAATTAGGCCTCACGCTATCCACTTTAAGTTAGTTCAAGATTTAGCTAGGGTTAGTTGCTAGGTTAGTAGGTTTGCAAAATTTGTAGTTTGAAAGGTTTTAAGGCATAACAAGCTCAAGCAATCAATCTTAGACTAGTGCCTTGGGTTAATGGAGTCAAACGGAGGTGAGACTAATGGCTTAGGAAGAGTTCAAACCTAAGGACAAGAGAACTAGGGTTTGATGGTGTTGCTAAAGCAAGGCCACAAACCCTAACCCTAAGAAGAAAAGACTTATCTAGGTGTAGCTAAAGCTAGGCCTAGAGCTTCAATCCTCTCCTTAAGACTTTCTTGGAAAAACGGCTAGCTCAAAAACATGAATCTATGGCTGAAAAGTGTTTCTAAGGCAAGGCTTTTCAAAACCCTAGAAGCAAACCCTAGGTGTAAACTTAATTAGGCCTAGGATCACTTCTTTCTTCAATTTATGCTAATAACTAGCTCAAGATAAAAGAAGGTTAGTGTAGCTATGGCTAGGCTAAACCCTCTAACATCCAATGGCTATAAGATTATGCTATGGGGACATGAAGCCTCAACCTACTTGTGTGTAGGCTCCCTAGGGTTTCAAGGATCAAGTAAATACAACAAGATAACAATGAATGCAAATGTTAGACAACAACTATTCAATCAAGAAGCTTTGATGAAGAACACTTACAAGATCATGAAGAAAAACCAATCCAACCCTAGTTGTAAACCTTCCAATAGCATATAGCACCACTTTGCCAAAAAATAACTCCTCCAAGAGGTTGCGCCACACTTCCAAAAGACAAGAACACAAGACAAGAGCTAAAAGTATGATCTCCAAATGAGAGCAAGTTATGTTATGATCCAAAAGAGGGAAACACATCCTCTATTTATACAATACTTTGACCTTCAATTTACAAAATAGGTCAATAAAATAACCGACAAGGCTAACAGTTCAATTTTTAATTATTTGTCACTTTTACATGCTAAAATGCCAAAATGAGCTAAAAATCAAGGCGTCAAGCCCCTTTAGGGGAGACGTTGGCCCCTTTAGGGCATAATAACCATCAAATGAGCAAGATGTTGCCCCTCCTAGGGCTCCAAAAACCGGTCACACGTGCCAATCAAGCCTAACATGCTGCCAAACGCCTTAGAAATCGTCCATCCTGCCCTGGTGGCGTCCTGATCAACTAGGTCAACGTCCAAACTGCAAGGGGCTGATCCCCATGGGCTAGATCTATGCCAAGGCGTCCTGATAAAGGCATCCTTCTTCTCCTCTGCGTAAGGGCTCGTCACACAACTGTCCTGCCTCTCCCATACCAACGTCCATCTGATGGGCTGTTCATCCCCATGGAGGTCCGAACTAATCATCTCCCCATGTGCAGTGATCCTCTGGTACCTGTCTGCCGGGCATGATCCTGCACATCAAAGGCTACGCCCTCCAGGGGGTCATCAGTCCTAGATATCATAGAAATGTAAATCACATTTCATCATTAAATTTATCAAATATATGCATAACATCCCTAACAAATCTTCTAAGAGCTCAAAGACCCTACACAAACCCACTATGTAAAGCCAAAGCAACCAAAAGAAACCTATTGGGATAATACCCACAAGATATGGAGGGTTTCCGCAAAGGGTCATTCAAACCATGTATAGTGACGTGATGTGGTTTTAGGGATGTCTAGTCATAGTCAGACCTAGGGCTGGTGTTGTCTGTGGGTGCCTTTGTAGGAGGCGAGCTGTACCAGTCATGGATGCACTTTTTCCAAGCCCTTATTGCCTTATGTTTCTTTATTTGC
>JASDQU010201840.1:0-17850 GCA_032191745.1 Picea mariana | reverse complement strand
CTTTACATCCATCTGGTGCAACTTCCACTTCATCTTAGCTACAAGGGCTATGATGGTTTTGATCGAGGTGTATCCGGCTACATGAACGAATGTCTCTTCATAGTCAATGCCTTCCTTTTGAGAAAAGCCACGAGCAACAAATATTGCTTTATACTTATCAATACTTCCATCAACAACATGTTTTATTTTGAAGAGCCGTTTGGAAGATATCACATCCTTGCTCTTCGGTCTGGGAACTATTTCTCATACATCATTCTTTATTATGGATTGGTATTTTTCTGTCATCGCATCTGCCCATTCTTTCTTCTGAATGGATTCTTCAAAGCAGGTAGGATCCTTCTCTAGGAGATCACACATCAAAGCCATATAACTGGAGAATGGCTTAGGTCTCTTCACCTATCTCATGGTTTCTTTCGGGAACACCATACTTCTCTCCATCTTGAATAATCTCCCTAGCCCAAGCAGACTTTCTCTTATGGGAGATTGTCATCTGGGGAGGTTCTTGAAATTATACTATATCATGATCTTCTAGAATTTCCTCATCAGGAGAAGTTACGACTTCCCTCACTGGTTCTGGAGCTCTGGGAACCTCTCTCACTGATTCTGTAACTCTAGGAGCTACAGGTTCCTCTTCATATACTTCTTCAATATGGAATCTTCTTGATTTCTTGAGCGCTACAACTTCATCAAAGGTCACATCCCTACTGATATCAATGTGATGGTGACCTGGTATATAAATTCTAAAGGCCTTGGAGACCTCACATTATCCGACAAATATTCTCTTCTTTCCTGAGGGTTCTAAATTGTTTCTCTTGTCTTTCGAAATATGTATAAATACTGGGCAACCAAATATTTTGAGATGGCTTACCTCTAGCTTCCTTCTGATGAACATTGCTTTTGGGGTCTTTAACCCAAGTGCACTATGGGACAATCAGTTTTGTACATATACTACTGTCATTGTTGCTTCTGCCCATAAACACATTGGAAGCTCTTGATCATGGATCATGGTCTTCCCTGCTTCCATTATCGTTCTGTTCTTTCTTTTTGCTACACCGTTTTGTTGAGGATTATAGGGAGTGGTGAGCTCCCTCTTGATCCCGACATCTTTGTAGAAGTTCACAAACTCTTTTGAGGTGTATTCTCCTCCATTATCTGACCTGAGTATCTTGATCTTTCTTTCGGAAATATTCTCTATCAAGGCTTTGAATTCCTTGAATTTACTGAACACTTCATATTTTGATTTCAAAAATTACATCCAGGTCTTACGTGAATAATCATCAATAAAAGATACATAGTATACATACCCACTGATGGAGGATGATGGCATTGGGCCACATACATCTGAATGAATGATTTCTAGGACTCCTTCTGCTTTGCTGTCTCTCTTCGGAAAATGGGTTCTTGATGTTCTTCCCTTGTGCACATCCATTGCACACGCCTTCATGGTCAACCTTGAGTTCTGGTAGACCTGTGATGGATTTGCATATGTATGGTAGCGCTTTGTAGTTGATGTGGGATAATATTCTATGCCAAAGTTCACATGGATTCTCAATGGCTTGGGTCATGTCAGCTTCTGAGTGACCCTTTAGCTTATACAGGCCACCTTCTTCTTTTCCAATGACGATTGCTTCTTTCAAGATTTCTCCTTTAGCCCACATAAGAACTTCTCCATCTATAAAGGCAACTCTGAAACCTTTCTTTTCTAAAGGTGACATGGAGAGTAGGTTCTTTGTCAAACTTAGTACATAGAAAAAATCCTTCATCTTCATTGAATTTCCTGAGTTAGGCTTGTAGTTTGATTCTCCCACTCCCTTGATAGGGTATTGATAATCATCTCCAAGTGTCACTTTCTGAGAAAACTTCTTTTCTGAAATGCAAGAGAGAATATCTCTTTGACATGTCATGTGCTTGGAGGTACCACTATCAATGAGCCAAGTGTCATCTCCAGGTGCTACCGATCCTGAGAGGGCCAAGATTAAGACATTGTATTTAATTTGTTCTCTTAACATATTTGCGTGTGGCTCTTCATCTTCAACTGCATGGGCATGCTGTCTCTTATTTTTCCTCTTGTATTCTTCTTGTCTGGCTGGACAATATCTTGCAATATGTCCCATCTTGTCACAATGGTATCATTGGACAGATGAGTAATCTCTTTCCTTTCGTTGTCATTTCTTTTGAAATCTCTTTGGTTGATATTTGTTTTGGGGGTGAGACTCTTTATGAGTTTCTTTCTGGAAGTAAGACCTATTCCTTCCTCCTTTAGTGTGAGTGGATCCAAATGTAGTGACATGTATCCCAATGCAGTGTCATGGATCCCAAGAAAAATGTCATGGATCTCAAGGTATTCAGATATGGCTGAATACAAGTATATAGATCCCAATGTATGTTCATATATCTTGAGGAATAGTGCATGGATACCAATGTGGGGTGCTCACCTACAATGATGAATCAAGTCTCAAAAAAAGTAATTAGGTAATGCACATTAACTGTAATTTATTCTAAAATAATATCAACATAGGTTGATTTTATAAATCATCTATGTCTACCATGGTAGGACAACTTTACCCTCATTACATGTGTCAATTCCTTATATAAAAGGTATTTCCTAGGTCACTTGGTTAGACATAGGTGAGATTGATGAATTATTGATAGAAAATGAAGGGGAACTTCATGTTTTTGACCCTCTAAGTCATATGTAATAATGCATAAGGTCTTTTAACTGGTCCAACTAGATTCTAAACATAGGAATCTTCATTATTTGTTCATGTAAACCTTTAAGAGGGAGCTTGTCTTAGAGTTACCACCTCAACACCTTATTTATTACCCCCCGTCCTTTTTTTCCTTTGATTTTTCTTAGTCATTTTATTTAGATATGCATTTTTTAGCATAGAACTTTGGGGCTGGGCCTTTTTAATGAGGTGGCATGACTCTAGCTTCATTATTTTTTCATTTTTTTACATCTATGCTCTTCACCTCTAGCCTTTTTTGGCTTTATTTAAATTTGGCTTACATTGTTCTTCAATTTATTCAATTAGACCTTGCTAAATGACATATGATAAGTCAAACATGAGCGATAATAATATCTTTCATATGAATGGGATAGAGTGAAATGGAAAACACGGAGAGTGTTAGATGTGGTTAGGATATTAACACGCTACTTAACTAGATCACTAGTAGTATGATTTCGCCTAAGTCAAGACAACACTTATCTAAGGAAAATTATGTCCCCCCATGGTATAACAAGAGAAAATAATATAATTAATAACGTTAAGAAGCATTATTTGATCAAACCCAATGTTTATTACTTTCATGACAAGGTTAGAAACTATCACACCACTTCTAAGAAGGAAAACCCATACATTAAATCATATCACATCAACTGAAAAGATCATGCGTGAAGTACCATCAACTATTGGGGATTGGGTGTAACCCTGTGTGAAACAAATAAAATCTGTAGAACGATCAAAGAGAAATAACTTCACAGAAGGTTGGTGGTGTCTAAAGACACCATTGCAACACTTAAGCACAACACATTGTGATCAGAATGTCACAATGCATATTGAACATGTTGAGATGCTATATTAGAATGACCCATGAGGTCCTTTATTTATAGTGTCAAGATCTAACCTACTTCCTTCAAACCTGGAAGATCTTCTCCACATATAACTATTGATTGTTGGAGAAGACCCTAGGAAATTTACGCTGATTAGTTGACTAGTCATGTTAGGTCAACTCGACCATCCATGTGTCCAACTCATAGTCGATTGTTCAGCTGGTCGATCCATTGACCCATTGTCTTCGACTACTAGTCGATTGTCCAACTGATAGGCTAGTTGACTACTCAACTGATTGATGTCGACTTTCGATCGATCGCTTGACCAACTGTTTCCAGTTGTTGGTCGATCGCCCGACTGATTGAATCCGAGAGAAGTGTGATGAACCATTAGAACCTGAGGTTCCAACAACCCCCCATTAACACATGGCTCTTGATATTTAGGAGGTGAAATTAAGTCAATATGACACCCCCCCATAATTGTAGCTTCTCGAAGCCCAAGCAAAATATGGAGCTTGAAAAACTTAGCTTCAGACAAAGGTTTGGTAAAAATATCAACAATTTGATCATCTGTTTTACAATAGATAAGAGTGACAACCTTATCATGAACCAACTGACTTAGATAGTAAGTATACAGTTCAACATGCTTCATTTTATTGTCAGCAATATGATTGTCAACAACTTGAATCACACTTTGGTTATCAAAGTAGAGTGTAGTTGACCTTTGTACATGAAACCAAAGTTCACACAAGAGATGGAGAATCCATATTTCCTCTGTTCCTGCATTAATGGTGCCACGAGACTCTGCTTCTATAGTTGACAGAGAGACTACCTTTTTTTTCTTTCATGACCAAACCAACAGTTCAATTGAAGTGAAACACATAGCCAAAGGTGGACTCATGATCATCACTATTGCATTCCTAGTTGGAGTTAGTGAAGTTGACTAAAAAATCTGAACTTCAACAATATTTGATAACAATATGAGAGGTAACCTTAAGATAACGAACAATCCTTTTGAAAAATTTCCAGTGGCTTTCTTAGGGATCCTACATAAACTGAGAAACCACACTTACAACAAAATATATGTCAGGCTGACTGCGAGTGAGATAAATAAGACTATTGACCAGTTGTTGATAGAGAGAGACTGACAAGTTTCCAGATTAAAAGAGAGTAGCACATGGCTTACAGTATACCATCTTAAAATGTGTTAAGAGATCCATTACATATTTATATTGAGAAATGAATAAACCATCATTCATAGGTAATACTTTAAGTCCCAAAAAATAGTGCAAAATACCAAGATATGTCATATCAAAGGATTCGATAAGTTATTTCTTCAATCTAAGAATGAGATTATGTTATTGCCACTTATGACAAGATCATCAACATAGAAAAAAAAATCAAGGTATTTCCATGAGTATGGAGTACATACAAACTGTGATAAAATTCACAACATTTGAAACCAAGATGGAGAAAGAATAGATCGATCTTGGCATACCAAGCTATGGGAGCTTACTTCAAACCATAAAGAGATTTATGAAGTAATAAAAAAAGAGTAGAATCTGTCACAAAACCAAGAGTTTGTTCCATGAAAATTTCTTCAAATTAGTCATGATGAAGAAAGACACTTTTCCCGTCCATTTGGTGGATCTGCCATCCGAAGCAAGCAACAAGGGGAAGAATTAGTTGAACATAATTCATTTTTGCAAGAGGAGAAAATGCCTCAATGTAATCAATGCCTTCTTGTTGAAAGAGTCCTTTTGCAACCAAGTGAGATTTATGACGCTCAAAAACACCTTTAGAGGTAAATTTTGTCTTATAGGCCCCTCAAGATTTCATAATGTTATTCCCTTGAGGTTGAGGAACTAAATTCCAAGTATGATTCTTCAAAAGAAAATCCATCTCAACCTGCATGGCTTGTTCCCATTCAGGTTGTCCTTGAGCATTTGAGTAGTTAATATGATCATAAGTTTCAAGAACACAAGTCATAAAAAAAACACTAGCATGCTTCTTTTGACTGGGATTTTGTTAGTTTGAAGAAATATCACCGACATCAGGGCCAACAACTTCAAGCATATTGGAAAATCATCTGGGTAGGGAAGTGTAACACACCCAACCCTCTAAGTACCCTTTTAAGGGATGGGGTATTAAAATTTTTCTTTTTTCACAATCATCTCAATACCTCTTCTTGAGGGAATCATTGTCTTCTTCTCGTCAAGAGGTTTCTAATGACTGTCACAATGCTCCAAACTGAGTTATGGATTAAAATTTATGGCTTCTCAAAGTTCTCGAGCCTCCATTGGCCCAAGGCCACCTTACTGCCACATGGTCATTTAATACTTGTTCCATCTGATGTGGCATCTGCCACCAGGCACATTAAGTTCACGTGCCCAAACCCTTGACCTATCTTCGTCATCGTCAAGGTTTTAGTCCCATGGAGCCTCAAACCCCCCAACACTAAATTTTTTGATGATGATCTCGTATCGGGATTGTGCCGGATCCAATTGTCCTTGGGATGAGAAACCTACAACTCTGGTTGCGTCGGTGATCCTAACTAACATTGGGGTTATCTTCAACACCCCAACCAAAAGTTCCAACGATGATCCATTAAGTGGATCCATCCTAGATCCCCAGTCCTTGTTTTGATCATCCAACGAACCTAAGTGAGTCAACAAATCTAACCTGCACGATAGTTAACTCTCCTCCCATTTGACGTTTCTCTATTTGATGGTCGATATTGAATCTCCACCTTATGTCGAACAAAGGTCCATATCTTTTCTCCTTTCGTTGTTGATGACGTTTCATAACAATGCCTAACAGGTCCTCCCTTAAACCTTGATGATATTATACCTGGATCAACAGTTTATATCTGTTGGTCTTTATATCCAATAGTCAGAAAATAAAACCAAGGAACAAAGGACCTCCTTACCCAACATGGCCCTCTTTTCCTCGTCAACTAATTACGTAGTGACATCTATCACTCCTTAGCCACACATGCTGCCATGTTGGCGCCCTCATGTATTCATGATGCCAACCTCTCAACGGATGGGTCTAAAGGAAAATTAGTAGTGGATATCTTCCTCGCCTATCAATAGATCGAAGATTCCCCTTAAGTCACCAAATCCTATTTCGTCCTCGAAATTTTTGGCCGAAACACAACCTTTCCAATCCTTCAAATTTCGACGAATGGTCAAGAATTGAGCATGTCCAGATCTAACCATCCAGCACACGGTCTACACTATAAAGGTTTTTCGGTCCTATGGGGACCACTCCCGTCTCTTCAATCATTCCATTGGTGACACACGTCACACCTAAGGAAACACTAAATTCCACGTGTCCTGATACATAGCCCTGCCATTGCCTGCCACCTGGGGTGACATGTGGAATTCATAACTCAACATGGGGTTCCATCTCAAGAACCCAGAGTCACCTTGACACGTGGCACAATATTCGTTAGAAACGTGGCACCATTTCCACCTGACACATGTCATTTGTCTTTCCACAGATTCTCACCTATAGGTTCCAATTCATCATGACACATGGCACCATCCACGCCACCCTCTTAAGCCCTTTGGTATGATATCAACGGTCTAGATATCCTTTAAGAGTCCCTCCAATCACAATACATAAACGGTCTAGATCTCCTCTCAGAGTTCCTTCGTTCATGACAGATCAATGATCCACACTCAACCTCGAATCTTCTCCTTTGGATTTATTCTGCGACTGCTTGAAAGTTCTCTCTGAAAGTCCGTTGCGACCAACTCCTTTCAATGGATTTCACACCAATATAATGGTAGCTAGATCCAACAGTGGTAGATATACTACCTCCATGTTCCAATGGATTGAGGACTCTCGTTGGGTTGAAGTCTCACTCAGCCTAACCATGGACTACTTTGACTAACAATAGAGATCCATCCACATGAAAATCCAATGGTCGACGATTAAAGCGACTTTCCAAATGCCTGAGTCCAATAGGGGCCCATTCTCAACCCTTTGAAAAATTAGGTACCAACACTTATTTTCCTTAAGGATGTGTTGGTCACCACGCCAACATGCTCGTCACTCTGACTACCAAGTCTAGCTATCATTTGAGCTCATATCACTACTTAATCCTCCGATAGATCAACAACTATCAATGACTCAGAATACAACCTCTCGAGGCAACATAGCCTACTCCGACGAAGGTTCAGGATCTATTCGCTGAGTTGATCCAACAACTGCGATTCCTTAAATATCGAAACATAGCTCTTCGTTAAGGAGACCTTCCATCTAACAGTTGAGATCATCTCACCACTTCAAATCGACGTCTGTGATTCCATCTTCTTAGGACACATGATTTCTGCAGGTTAACGATGAGACCTTGGACTTAGTCATTCAAGGAGATCTTATAAGTATTTTCTAAGGTCTTACCAGGCCTTCAGGGACTCCGTAGTCCATTTCCAAACTGGCTAAGACATTTATTTCTGGACCTATCATTCATCTCTTAGTTTATCTGCTTGGATTCCTTTCACAAGAAACACACCGTAGTAGATAACCTATTGCGTGCACAAGTAACTCATTCACACATTTACTTTCTTTATTCTAGGAAAACACATAATGTTCTTATCATTTGCGATAGAGTACAAGGTTCTCCTTTTCAGGTGTGAAATATACATGAAATTCCATATAGATATATTATCAATCAAGTACACAAACTTGAATAGATTACACAATCCACAACACGAGCACTTGCACACAATACCTGAATTTATTTCATATTGTACATGCATAGCTATCCATTCAAGACAAAATTTGTAGAAAATAGTTATTTGTGTTTTTCTATCTTTACTCAAATACACAGACTTGTAATGAGCATTCAATCTATTCATCACACAAGCGTACAAATCCATGAATACAATTACAATCAATATTACCATACATTTCCATTTTATTACATAGGAATATGAGATACTTATCTAGTTACAGGTTGCAGACAACCAATTGACTGTGGGTGTTCACCTTTCCACCCAACTGTAGGATTAGATGAATTCACTCTTAACACTCTAGCCACCTCCATGCCATACCATGATACCACCATGGAATCTCTCTCAGGTTCTCAGTAATATCTTAAGGTCACTCTCCTTCACTCTACTCTTGGTGGAGATTTTCCTTACACCCACCTAGCCCAGGCCTCTTCGAGGTTTATCATATGCCTTCCCAACATCAAGCTCATGACCCTCTTAGCTCAGGTTAGGTTTGCTAGGTTTTCAGCCCCAAGATTCAGAGCTCAAGATCTTTCTATTATTCTATTTTTATACAGTCCATCCTTTTCTCCAATACGAACTCCCTCTAGTTCTCTCTCTCGGCCAAATCCTTGACCTCCCCCTTTCTATCTATATTCATGTGCTTTTCTTGCATGCATGACTTGGGAAGTTTCTTGACATGTCCTTCTATTTCTTCTTTCAGAAGGAAACTCGGGGGTCAATCATGGGGACCTGTGGTGGTATTTCCTATTGTCCTCTAGATGACAACTTCCTGTCCCTTATGGCATCCCTCTATACCTCCATTCATTAGGGTGGTTGGTTGTTCAACTACCAACCTCCCTCATTAACTAATTTGTCCTGAAATTAGGGCTAAGAGAAATAATCTAAATAAGGCTTTACAATCAACATAATAATTTGTCTTGTTCAACTACCAACCTCCCTCATTAACTGATTTGTCCATAGTTAAAGAGGAAGTTTACAATCAACATAATAATTATCTGAGTAGTTTATGGTTTTGCTTCCATATGGCTATCTCATTAACTTGGATCACTATTTTCCTTGACATATCCATTGTGTGCATGATCCCAATCAATAAATGAATTTTTTTTAAAGACTACATCGAGTTCTTTCACATGATCTATAGAAGTCTCCCCTTCCTTGTAGTCACTCACCCTCCAGGCTCAAACTCATGAATCCCCTTCTCTGTTATACAATCCCTCAGGAGTTCCATATTTCTTGACACAAATTTCTCGCATAATAAGAGTTTTAGAAACTTCACTGAGTCTTACAGTTGAGGCATCCCTCACACTTACTCTGCTGAGGTATCCCTTTGGCTTTCTTTGCTGAAAGAATCCCTTTGGCCCATGTCACCAATACACATCATTCTATGGGGATCATGTCTTATCACATGGTTTTCATGCCACTACAATAGCCATTTTCCATGCTTTCCATGTTTGAAAGGCATCATCTATCCTCCCTGGATAAATCCTTTTCATCTCACCTGTATCACATGCATACATAAATTTTTGAGATTCTTTCATTAGTTTTCAATCGAACTTCTTTTCAAATCTATTATCCACAGATTTTCTTATTCATGATTTCATTTTGAATTTGTTCCATACAGGAACTTGGTTCCACAAGCCTGAGATTTCTTTCTCATGGCAGTTTGGTTGTTTTATAATTAGTAGGAATTGGTCTTCCTTATGGACTTACAACACTGCCAGGTCCAAGACCCTTCTTCCTGCAATTTCAACTTCAATCAATCAAACAGATTGTTAGTTCTCATGCACATTATATTTTCATTGCACACTTGCAGTGATTTCCAAACAATTTTCAAGATTGTGCATACTAAAAATTTCCTCACATTCATCTATTCAATGATATAAAGAAAAAAGAAATATCATTTCTTACACATGCATCATTTCAACATACCAAACTTTTCCAAATGAAATTCAATATTAAGTGAATTTAATCCAATGTGCTAATATCCATGGCCACATTCAAATACAATGCAACCTTGCATTGATTTTAAATTACCACATTTCAGGTTTAGGCACCTTTCCCTAGTATGTTGGGTCTCATCCAACTTCTCACCACATGGTTTCTTTGTTCACATTCATTATCACAATAGGATTGTGCCTCTTGCTTTGAGTTGATCATGACCTCAAATCAACATACATTTTATGAAATGAAAATTTCATATAAATGCATTTAAGCATTCCTTCTTAATGGGTAACCATGGTGCCAATCCTCATGGCCACCCAATTCTCTCTTTACTTTTCTACAACTCTGGTATAATAATGGAAGATCCTCCTTCCATGATGTGCAGTCCTATATATTCCCACTCTCTTAAAACATGCATATTCTCAATGTAATAAATCAATGTGTTGCTTATGAGCACTTTCAATACTTCTTGATTGGCATATGTATTCATGATACATATGTTCATGAATTTCTTGTAAGGATTGTAATGATCCTTAGCTGCTAGGGGTTCTACCCTCTGTGATTCAAGGTCTCTTTCTCTTGAATCACACCCATCTTGGGTGCTAATGGCATACAACAACCACTCAAAATCATATGTATATTATTAAAACAATAAAATATTTCAGAAGGGATCCTCACCCAATCCCTTCATACCTTATGCCACATAGGCATGACCATTTTTTTATACATGTTCTGGCTACCAACACCCTTTTCTGATTTTTACCTCATCAGTGGTGCTCCATGGGGACTCCCACTGTACCTTCCATAGTTCTTTTCTATCATCATCACCCCCTGCATTTATCCTCTGCTTGTAGTTGTCCACTAATGGAAAATTTCGTTTCCCAACAATTCCAATGATTTCTTACACATGACATGCATCATCACATCCAAAATTATATTAGTGGTAATGTTAAATAAAATGTATGTGCCAAAGTATTTAAATCATAAAACATTCTCAAATATGTCTTAGCATATCTATATGCACTTGTCACATTATCCTCAATGTTCTTATGAGTGAAAACACAATCAAATTTTTTAGTTGTGTCTATAGCCATACAACTACCAACATTCTCATGCCAACAACATTCACACACAATAGAACATCGGTTTCCTCATCCTAGGGAATAAAATAAATAGTAAGAAAAGAGTCAAGGGACTTTCTCTCTTTCCAACTCCTTTGTACAATCCATATTTTCAGTTTAGTTGAATTAAACCCAAGGCTTCTCTGCCTTTGAATAACATGGATTAACCAAGCTTATCCATTTAAACATATTTATTAATTTATTTTCCAGCTGTAGTTGTATTCACAACTGTTATTTTATGGTATACAACTCTGATAAGAAAATCAAAATTTTAAAGTGAGAAAAGTATTCCTTCTTTTCTCCTTCATGGCTTCTGCAACTTGTCCCTCTTGGGATTTGCCTGCTCTATTCCTTAAGCAGTCTTGGTCAAGTTTATAGTGACCTTTCCTAGATATAAAAACACACTCACAACAACAAAATTTAGTTCACAAATTATTTATGAATCAGTGCAATTCTACACATTTACCAAATCAAATTGGTCAACATTCATTTGCATGTCTCCTATGCATGCATTATATTTAGAATGTAATCTAGGATTCTTATATAGATAGGCTTGCATCCCATTACCTAATTTGTCCAGTAGTTATTAAGGTTACGACTCTATTCTCTTGTCAAAGTATTTACATAGTTCCTCCATAGGGAACTTCTTCAACAAGAAACCCTCTTGTTGCATACCCAATACCATCTAAAACGATCTCAACCTTGTTTCCACCTTAACTTCATCATTTTAGAGATTCACCTAATATTCCATTGGGAATATAAACATGCATTCTTATGATGCATTCTGAATACACATTCAAACATGCACATTATTCTATTGTGCTTTCATACACTATGTACTTAGCCACATGCATCAATATGTTGTGCGTTTCCTCCCCTAGAACACTTCATAGTTCCATTTTCATATCTGCTTACATCGTTTTACTCATGATTGTTCACAATCATTTGCATAGAATTTTCAAAGGCATACTGATATTGCCTTCTAATCATGACAATAGAGCATCCTTGCTCATTATTCTTTCAACAGTTTACAATAGATTTTTCTAAGGAAATGAATACATCCTCCTCAAGTTAGTATTCCATCGAGATAACCAAACCCTCCAACATGGGGTCAATCATGCATCCATGGTATTACTAAGATATGGAAAGTACACATCTTGCCTCATAGCCTACTTGATTAGGCAATCATATTATACTTTTAAGCATGTATATGTGTGTGTGTGTGTGCATTACTTGCACCTTTTACCTCATTCATTCAAATTTATTTGGCCTTAGTATCAATCTTCATACCGGGAAAACTTATGACACATTCAATCCATGCACTCACGCATATACAAACATAGATAAATATTCAACATACAAGTTCACTACTTGCACCTCTTTCCATGTCATTCACAAACATGGACATTTCAAACTTTTAAATCCTTCCTCCCAAATACCTTAGAACCATTCTTATGACACATATCATAGGAATACTCAACACTATGATGCCCTCTCTGTTAAGATCTTATAGTCATTCACATGGCAAGTTTCACAGACATATTCATAATTATGTTTCCCTTTCTACATGAGAACAACCAACAAGAAAACATTGTTGCATCAACTCTTATACCATTGTTTCACAACCCAAAAATAGAATCTGGGAAATTTCAATAGAGCCAAAGGCAACAAGACAAGCAATCTAGTTTCTCTTCATGCCTCAAACCATTCTTGGTCAACAAACCTTTTTATCAAGGGAATCCTTTTCTAGATCCCCTCTTACTGTCACTTGAGCATACCAAGCCATACCTATATGGCTACCATCCACCTTTGGAAGTCAATCTGACCCATTGGTCATCTAGAAATTCCCTCCCACTTCCTTTACCACATTCGAGTCAACATTTCATTAACCATTTTGCCTTATCCTCATAAGGTAATATGCAATCAAAATCATCAACATTTTACTTATGCTACTATAATCAGATCATCACTAACATTATGATTTATGACATCTCCATATTTTACATCCAATAAAAAAATATAATAAGTCCATACACATGTTATATGCATGCTCAATCTTCACCATATTCATTCCATCATATCCTTGTGCAACAAACATTTTACCCATCCCTATAGTGCATACATATTCCAAATATTTTCCTTCTACATTCACTTGCCTGGAAAGAGTTTAGGTCAATAGGTATATACATTCTCTTATTACAACTGTGAGCTCATAATCTTGCTCATATCCCTATATTAATCTACCTCTTTTATGAGAATTATCAACAATCCAAAGGACTCTTTCTTCTTTGCTTGATTGGATTATCTCAATAACAAGTTCCATTCATTAAAGGTTATGTAGATTGACCTTACTAGTTCCCATGAATCCTCCAAACATGAGGGATTATAGATACATACTCTAGTCTTTTTTTTAGACGACAATTGTAATTGCCAAGGTTCTAACAACCCACACTTACGAGACACATTACAATAACTCAATCCACTCATTCTCTAGACTCTTAATCCTATAACAAGATTCTACTTTTTTTTTTTAACCATTCACATTCGGATCTTATCATTAATGTATATCAACATATTCCCACTTCTATAGGAATAAACATCACTCCAACAGAGAAACAATATAATACATTTGCTGCAATCAACATGATAAAATTTTCTACTGCAAGGAACTTGAGACTAAAGTTTTCAATTTGCAGTCCTTCTTCTCAATGAGTTAATGCAGATAATAAGTAAAATTTTAATGCAAATAAATTATTTTAAACAAGCTCATCTTTGCCTTATTATACCGGTACTTTAACTGAGAGGGCCCATCTAGGCCTAGTGTTGTAACCTAGCTCTGATACCACTTTGTAACACACCCAAACCCCTTAGTATCCTTTTAAGGAATGGGGTATTAAAGTTTCACTTTTTCTCAATCATATCAATACCTCTTCTTGAGGGCACCATTGTATTCTTCTCGTCAAGATATTTCCAATGACTATCACCATGCTCCAAATCGAGCTCTGGATCAAAAGTTACGGCTTCTCAAATTTCTTGGGCCTCCATTGGCCCAAGGCCACCTTAATGCCATGTGGCATCCATGTGGTCTCTTAATACTTGTGCCATCTGATGTGGCATATTCCACCGGGCACATTAATTTCAAGCCCCCAAACCCTTGACCTATCTTCGTCGTCATTGGGGTTTTACTCCCATAGATATAAAACCACCCAACACTAAAAGTTTCGACGACAATCCCATATCAGGAATGCGCCAGATCCAAATATACATGGGCCAAGAAACCTACAACTCTAGTTGCATCGGTGATCCCAAATAACATTGGGGTTATCATCAACACCCCAACCAAAAATTCTGACGAATATCCATTAAGCAGACCCATCCTAGATCCAACGGTCCTCACATCGACCATCCAACGACCCTAAATGAGTCAGTGACTCTAACTTGTGTGATAGTTAATTCTCCTTCCATCAGACATTTCTTGATCTGAAAGTTGATATTGAATCTCCACCCTACACCAACCGATGGTCCAGATCTTTCCTCCTTTCATCGTTGTTGACGTTTCATAATAACACCTAACATGTCCCCCCTTGAACCTTGACAATATTGCACCTGGATGAATGGTTCAGATCCATTGGTCCACCTATCCAATGTTTAGAAAATAAAACCAAGGCCCAAAAGACCTCCTCACCCAACATGGCCCTCTTTTCCTCATCGACCAATTATGTAGTGACATCTATCACTACTCAGCCACATTGGATGCAATGTTGGCACCCTCACGTCTTCATGATGTCAACCTCTCAAGGAATGGGTATGAAGGAAAATTAGCAGTGGAGATATCCCTCACCTATCGGCATATTGATGGCTCCCCTCAAGTCGTTGAAGCCTGCGTCGTTTTCAACATTTTTTGATGAGACACAACCTTGCCAACCCTTCAAATTATGATGAACGGTCAAGATTTGACCATGTCTAGATCCAGCCGTCCATCTCGCGGTCTATGCTATAAAAGTTTTTGGGTCCTTTGAGGACCACTATTGTCTCATCAACCATTTCACTGGTGACATACTTCTCCCTTAAGGACACGCTAACTACCCCTTGTCCTGATACATGGCTATGCCACTGCCTATCACATGGGGTGACATGTGGAATTCATAACTCAACAGGGGTTCCATCTCAAGAAACCCGAGTCACCTTGACATGTGGTACAGTATCTGCTGGATACATGGCACAAATACCACTTGATGCTTGTCATTCGTCTTCCCATGGATTCTCACCTATAGGTTCCATGTCATCATGATACATGGAACAACCCTTTCTTGACATGTGGCACCATCGATGTCACCCTATTAAGCCATTTGGTAGGAGATCAATGGTCTATATCTCCTTTTGGAGTTCCTCCGATGATGACAAATCAATGGTCTAGATCTCCTCTCAAAGTTCCTCCGTTCATGGTAGATCAATGGTCCAAACTCAACCTCAGATTTTCTCCTGCAGAGTTATTCTGTGATCGCTTGAAAGTTCCCTCAAAAAGTTTGCTCCAACCAACTCCTTTCAACATATTTTACCCTGATATAATGGCAGCTGGATCCAATGGTGGTAGGTCTTCTACCTCCATGCTCCGATGGATTGACGACTCTGGTTGGGTCGGAGTCTCATCCCGACCTAACCATGGACTACTTTGACTAATGATAGAGATCTATCCACCTGCAAATCCACGGTTGATGATTAAAGCGATCTTACAAAGGAATGAGTCCAACAGAGGCCCATTATTGACCCTTTGACAACTTAGGTACCGAAACGTATTATCCTTAAAGATTTGCTAGCTTCCATGTGAACATCCTCATCACCCTGACTACAAAGTCTAGTTATTGGTTGACATAATCTCACTATTCAATCCTATGATAGATCAATGACTATCAATGACTCGGAATACAACCTCTCCATACATCATATCCTACTCCGACGAAGGGTCAGGATCTCTTTGTTGCGCGAATCCAATGGTTGCGATTCCTTCAAGATCGAAACATAACTCTTCGTTAAGGAGTCCTTTCGTCTAATGGTCGAGACCATCTCACCACTTCAAATTGACGGTTGCGATTCCATCCACTCATGACACATGATTTTTGTGGGTTAATTGTCTGACCTTGGACTTAGTTGTTCAAGGAGATATTATACGTCATTTCTCAGGTCTTACCAGGCCTTCAAGGAATCCATATTCGATTTCCAAACTGGCTAAGAAATTTACTCCTAGACTTATCATTCATCTCTTAGTTTATCTGTCTGGATTCCTTTCACAGGAAACACACCGCAGTAGATAACGTACTACGCGCACAAGTAACTCATTCACACATTTACTTTATTTATTAGAGGATAATACATAATGTTCTTATAACTCAAGATAGAGTACATGTTTCTCCTGTTTAGGTGTGCAATATACATGGAATTCCATACAGATGTATTATCATTCAAGTACACAGACATGAATAGCTTACACAATCCACAAAATGAGCACTTGCACACAATAGCTAGATTTATTTCAGATTGTACATACATATCTATCCATTCAAGACAACATTCATAAAAAACAATTATTTATGTTGTTCTATGTTTACTCAAATGCACATACTTTTAATGAGCATTCATCTTATTATTCACACAAGCATACACATCCATGAATGCAATTACAATCAATCTTAACATACATTTCCTTTCCAACACACAAGAATATTAGATATTTATCTGGTTACAAGTTGTAGCCAACCTATTGACTCTGGGTGTTCTCCTTTCCACCCAACCATAGGCTCAGATACATTCACTCTTGGCACTGTATCCACCCCCATGCCAGACCATGATTGTTGATGATTACAATTTCGTGAGACATCCTCCAGGACATGTTCTCCTTTGAGATTGAGTGAGTCGACCTAAGAGAGCCCATGTGTTGGGTGTGCCCATGAGATGGGTGTGTTGTTCCTCTCTGGACTGAGATGACACGATGTGTTCCCTTATGTGGGGTGAGGATGCCCATGATATGGGTGTGTCGTTCCTCTCTGGATTGATATGAAATTATGTGTACCCTTGTGTTGGGTGAAGGTTCCAATGTGATGGGTGTGTGTCAAACTATGGACTGAGTTGTTATGACGTGTGGTCTCCTTCCTTATGGACTTAGTTGAGTCAGCTTGATATGGTACTCCAGATGATTCTCATGTGGACTCAATGAGATAGATATCTATTGAGTAGGACGTCCCTATGGCTGAGCATAGGTGGGCGTGCCCCTAGTGGATGAGCACTAGTGGATGTGTGAGATCCCTTGCTATATTGTCTGAGAGTAAGATTTACCTGTAACCCTAATTGTGATGTAAAGGGTACAGGTTGGCTCCACCATGTGTAAAAGATAATTAATGTTTATTGTAATAATTAATTATTTTATGAGATATTGAGATCAAACCTGTTGTGCCAATAGACATCTCTTTTGGTCTATCCAATCTAGTATAAGTAA
>JASDQU010201836.1:0-19081 GCA_032191745.1 Picea mariana | reverse complement strand
TACCTTAAGAGGGTAAGTGATTACTTGTGATTCTTTAGAAATTTGTTTCTGTGCTTGAAAGACATTAAGAGAATCTTTCCAAGGTCACCATAGTTTTGTTGAGTTAAAAGGTTAGGAAGGTTGGTAGTGTGACAAATATTTTGAAAATGAGATCTAATCTGGGTATAGGCTGGACAATCTGATAGAAAGTGTTTTTCATCTTCGACCTTCTTAGTGTCACAAAGGTGACACACTCTTTCATCCCATGACGTTTTAGGAATTGACCAACACCCAGTTTCACGATGGAGCTCGTGAGAATTTGTTCTTATCTTAGCAATGTTTATTTTTTTCTTTACACTCGTCAAAATAGATAGATAATTTTGATCTTCTAGATTAGGGTTGATTACATCCTTATAATACCTTAACTTTATATTTTCCTCTAAATCTTTATCACACCACATTTTCTCCTTAAATTTTGATTTGATGATATTTTTAATAGTATATTTATTCTGCAAAATGGTGTCTTCCATGATTCCCCAATAGTTTAGCCAAGATTGGGCATCTTTATGCCATCCTCGTTTGAGTTGATGGTGGTTACAACTTGATTTTGAAGCAATTTTAGGAAGCCTATTGTATTCCATGTTGTTTACCTTGTTCTTATACATTAGGTATCTAGTCATAGTCGTGCTCTCTATGGGGGAGAGGCTTGTTTCTAAGAGGAGGATGGGATAGGGCATATTTCCTTTAATTTTGAGATTATAGGTTATAAAATTCTTTTGTATTTTCTCTATCTTTCTCCAAGATTCACAAGAGATACTACAAACCTAGAATTCACATCCATAAAGATTAATAGGTGTAACGAGAGTCTCAAAGAGGAGTTTCTTCTTATCCTAAATCCAAAGATCGAGTGAATTACAATTGTTTTCAAGATGATAATAAGATTTCCATCCCCCAATAATCCTTTTCTCAATGCTATAATTCCATTTGAGCTTGTGGTGAATATCAATTCCAATATATTTGTATGAAGTCACTTCCTCCAAGTTGTTGTTGTCATATACGAAGGTATCATAAATGATTTTATTGGATTTAATAATCATGACCTTAGTCTTATCAGTATTAACAGTCATACCCATATTGGAGCAAAAATCCTTGAGGATTCTTAGTTGGTTTTCAAGATCATGGGGACTCCTTTCCATAAGAAAGATATCATCAACATAAAGAAGAATATTGATGACTATACCAGTGAGAGTAGGGCCGACACAAACTTCTTTTTCCAAACAATATTCTAACTTGTCAATGTATATGCCAAAAAGGGTAGGGGACAAGGGACAACCTTGTTTGACTCCAATATTGCAGTTAATCTCTTTCGACCAGCCCTCAATGTTTTTAAGCTTAGCAATAACGTTCACATACATCCTTATTGCAACAACCCTCAACTAGAGAGGCACTTTGATCTCTTCCAACCTATTCCAAAGGTTTTTCCTAGGAACCATGTCAAAATATTTTCTGAAGTCAACAAAACAACAAAAAAAATTGTTTTTAGTATTGCAGAACTCCTCTGCAATTATCCTAAAGGTAACAAGATGGTCCAAAGTTGAATGATATCTCCTAAAACCAACATGGCCTTTATCTCTTTTACTGTGACTTTCTATCCAAAGGCTAATCTTCTTTTCCAAAATAATTCCATAAAGCTTGGATAAAATCGAGATAATCATAATGGTCCTATAATTAGAGGGAATGTTTCTATCCTTGTTTTTAAAAATTGGAATAATGAGGCTTTGCGTCCAGGGTTTAGGGAAGCCTTTCTTGACTACTAAATTGAATAGATTGTGTATGTGAGGGACAAGGATAGGCCCTCCGATTTTAAAATTTTCAGCTTGGTAGCCTTCAATGTCCTTATCTTTCCCATTTGCAAGTCGCTTAACCTCGAACTCTATGTCATCTAAAGAAAAAATCGCATCCTTTTTAGGGACAATAAGAATGGTGTCCATGACATTAGGGAACTCATAAAGACTTTTAAGGTAGGAATTCCAGTCTCTTAAGGGAATCATATTATTTTCTTTAGTATTGTGGTTTATAATTTTGATCTAGATGGATCTCGATGACCATCCACCTTTTCCACTGAATCACCATTTTGAGCCTATGGTTTTGATAAACCATGATATTCACCCTTTTGATGGGGAGCGGAATGTAATGCCATCTTTATTTGTTAATTACAGACATCATGTAATGATTTCCTAGTGGCCTTATGTACATGCCTACAACATAATGTTAATGCACTAGATCCCATTAGAACTCCGCAGTTAAGTGTGCTCAAGCTAGAGTAGTACCGGGATGGGTGACCATCCGGGAAGTCCTAGTGTTTTACATGACTATGGAATTTTATAAACTTGGTCCAATTTATCCCACATGCATCATGGGAATTATTCTCCTCTCACTCTCTCATATATAATTGAGGTGAAGGAGGCCCTTTAAGCATGCAATGGAGTGTGATGTAAAGATTGTTGCAAATAAAGCATAGCCAACGTCTCTTTCTTTTTAGAGATAGGATGTCTCTTTCTTTTTAGAGATAGGATACCCCATTCTGCCAGTTTGTGTTCTACAATGTTTTTCTCTCTTGTTCATTAATAGAAGTTGGTTTTCACTATACTTTTGTGTTCTCCACATTATCTTTGTGTATTTCCTTGTTATATATCGGTTATATTTTTGTCTTCATGTCATTCTCAGAATAATCCAGATCAGTGGTATCAGAGCAGGTTGCTCCTTGTCATTTCTAAGACCAGGTCCCTGACGAGGTCGGTGTATAGAGAGTTTGGTCTTGAGCTAGTTTCACTTGAGGACAACTTCTCTCGCCAACCCAAGAGACCTCCCATGGCAGAAGAAAAGAGAGATGAAAAAGTCGGATATCCTTTCAAGACGTTGCTCTAGGAATCCATTGTGTGATAGAGGAACGAGATGATGGAAAACTTTGCTCAGTTCCTTCGAAGACTACCGATGGCGGCGACTGAGGCATCTTCGACAAGAAGCCATTTCGCAAGTAAGACACTCTTCAAGGTACAAGTCAGTTTTGATATCCCCTTATTTGAAGGCCAGATAGTTGCAGATGCTCTAGAAAAATGGTTGAATCTGCTAGAAGGTTCTTACTCTGTCCAAGATTTTTCCAATAGTGAAAAGATAACCTTCGTTCTCCTTAAATCCCTTCCCCATGTCAGAGCTTGGTGGGAGGGTTACTGGGAGAGGTACAATCTAGATGAATCTAGACTATTTGGGAGAGAATCGACTCGGGTGACATTTGTAGATTACCTAAAGGAGGAGTTCTACCCTGTTGAAAAATATGATAACCAATACATGAGATGGACAACTCTATGTCAGAAAAGAGACAAAACCATGTTAGACTACACCAACATATTTCATACCTTGCGCTCAAAGATGGGTATCAAAGACTTCGAGTGACACCTAGTTTTGAAGTACCAGAGTGGTCTACATAGGTACATCCAAACAAAGATGGATTTCTTGGACATATCCTCACTGGGAGATGCTTATCAATATGGAGTCAAAATTGAGAAAAAATTCAAGTAGCAGAGTAAGTGGGAGAAGCATGGAAAAGGAAACTCTAACTCACATAATGAAGGAAAGAGAAAGGAAGGCCAACCTCAAGAGATCCAGTCCTAGATACAGGAAAAGAAAGGTAACGAGAAGTCTAATAAAGACATTGAAAAGTGGTATGAGTTCCACAACAACCCTTGGCACAACACTAATGGATGTCGCTCAATACATTCATTGTTGGCCCAGCTCAAATATAAAGAATTGAACCCCATCTTGGACCTTGATTCAGAAAATAATAAAAGGAAACAGATCATTGATGCATAACCCACTGCTACTATCACAACTGCAACAATCTAACCATAAGAGGATTCTAAGGAGGGGGAGAAACTCTTCCAATCACATATGTGGGTGAAGGGGACCCCACTGCATTTTATTGTTGATAGAGGAAGCCAAAAGAAAATCATCTCAACAAATATTGTCAAGTAGTTGAATTTTCCAACAACACCATACCCGCAACCATACAACATTGGGTGGCTTCGCCAGGGTCAATATATTTTTGTCAGTCAGTAATGTCATCTTTCCTACAACATCAATCCCTTCAAGGATTAGGTATTGTGTGATTTTTCCCCACTAGAAGTCATTGATGTTCTATTAGGCCAACCATATTTGTGGAGGTGCCATGTTGTTTATGAGTCTTGACCCCATAGCATCATTGTTACTTTGGGGGGTCAACTATACAGGATACCAGAGGTAGTTCTGACTATTGTCCCACCAAAACAATGCCACAAAGTAATCTCTCACACTGGAAAGTTTAGCCTCTTCACAATCCGATCAGAAGGTGCACAAAAGGAAACTGCAACCACTGTAGCCTCAACCCAAGACATTTCTATCTAGTAGAAGCAGATCAACAAGATTGTAGAAGAGTACCAATATGTTATTTCTACACATACGAGGGTGCCTCCACACTGCCCATTCAAGCAAGGTTAAAATATAACCCTTCATACTCTTCATGCTACATCTTCACCAACAGAGTCCTCCCACACTCAGGTAGATCATGCAGCTAGATTGCCTGAACAGATCCAACCCCTCCAACAACAAGTTCATGACAACCTTCAACAAGCTAGCAATACAACTTCTTCAGCAAGGCAAGTAGTGCACCAAGATTTAGATTTAGAAGAAGTCTCCCCATATCCCAAGGGAACTTGACGCAATGAGTACCCTTTCTTACTAAGGGGGGAGGAATGATCCAGATGGATCTCGGTGGCCATCCACCTTTTCCACTGAATCACCATTGTGAGCCTGTGGTTTTGATAAACTATGATATTCACCATTTTGATGGGGAATGGAATGGAATGTCATCTTCATTTGTTAATTGTAGACATCATGTAATGATTTCCTAGTGGTCTTATGCACATTCCTACAACATAGTGTTAATGCACCGGATCCCATTAGAACTTCGTAGTTAAGTGCACTCAGGCTAGAGTAGTATTGAGATGGGTGACCACCGGGGAAGTCCTAGTGTTTTACATGCCTATGGCATTTTATAAAATTAGTCCAATTTATCCCACATTCATCATGGGAATTGTTCTCCTCTCACTATTTAGTCCATTGTTCTCCTGTGGGACATAGCAATGGGAAGGAGGCCCTTTAAGCATGAAATGGAGTGTGATGTAAATATTGTTGTGAATGAAGCGTAGCCAACATATCTTTATTTTCATAGATAGGCTACCCCATTCTTCAGTTTGTGTTCTAAAATGTTTTTCTCTCTTGTTCATTAATAGAAGTTGGTTTTCACTATATTTTTGTGTTCTCCGCATTATCTCTGTGTATTTCCTTGTTATATATAGGTTATATTTTTGTCTTCATGTCTGTCTAAAAATAATCCGGATCAAATTTGGCTCCATAACTTCTTAGGATCCAACTTAGACAGTTTTGAAAGCTTCTCTTTCCTTTTATTGATATAGTACATTTTTTTCCCTTTTAATTAGGGATTTGTACGTATTGATCTTATCAAGTTTTAAGGACTCATTAGAAGCATCCCTAATGAATTGCCTAGAAATTTTACATTCTTTATCATACCAACGGTTGGTCGTTCTATTATTCTTTTTACAAGACACCTCAAAAGAGAACTTGTTAATAGAAGTGGATGTTGAAATATTGCAACTGCAAAGAGTATTCTATTTATTATTGAGTTATTATTCATCTGATCAATCCCCTTTTTTGGATTGATCACGTCGAGAATTGTTATTGACCAAGTCCCCTTTTTAGGATTGGTCAAACCCTAATTGTATTATGAAAATTAAAAAGTCAGCCTCCAGGCCTAATTAAAATGGTTTTAACCACTAAGAAAACAAGTCAGCCCTACCCAGTGAAGAAACACCTTTCCAGTGCCTGCCAGCTTGTATATATAAAGGAAGCCAACATCTCATTATCTCACTCACTCATTCTCTCATCAAGTGTGCAAGTTTTGTAGCTGCAGTTGGGAGAAGAAGAAAGAGAGAGGCACACTTCTCAGTGTTGGATATTATCTAGTGTTTTGGTTTATTGTCTTGGCATTGTATTGGCTATCTATATTAAGGAATTTTTTGTTGGGTTTTCTCTCCCATGAGGGTTTCTCAGGATAAATGTTGTGTATCTTGTGATTGTGTTTTTCTCATTGATCCTACCTATTCTATTATTATCTAGTAAATTGAAAATAAACTCAATAATATCTCAAAACTTAACATGGTATCAGAGCTAAGCTAAAGAGAGAACCTTACATTGGATAAGAAAAAACATCATTATTGTCGTACAAGAAAATTAGGGTTTTGTATTGAAAAATAATTTTAGCCTAAAACTCATCAAAGAAGTGCGCTCTAATATAGAAAAATCTTTGGCAGCCTCAACGCACCTTTTTAGTGGACATAACTCCCAGAAATTGAAACCCTAGTTTTCACTGGTACCAGAAAACCAAAAAACCAGGAAACCAGAACCAGTACTAGAAGTACCTGTCCTGAATTCCACAGGCCCAGTTTGAAGGGAAAAAATTTTGATTTTTTGAAATCTGACTACACCAGACTACTCGCCTCAGCCAAGTGCACCTCTTGGTAAGTTCAGATTTAAATTATGATCATTTTCAATTTTTGGTCATTTTCCTAGCTCCAGGTCAAGATGTTTGCAAGCACTAAGCTTGTTGACAAACTAGAAGGTGTGGAAAACTTTTGTTCCTGGAAGTATAGAATTGCACTCATTCTTGAAGAGAATGACCTAGAAATATTTATTAAAGAAGATGTACCAGAACCTACCGATGTTGTAGCTAAAGAAAAACACCAAAAGGACACGGTTAGGGCCAAAAGAATCATTGCAAACTCTATTAAATATCACTTGATTCCTCAAGTGGATTCAAAGAAAACTCCAAAAGAAATGTTTGATTCCCTAACCATAATGTATGAAGGAAAGAACATCAACTGGAAGATGAATCTAAGAACTCAAATCAAAAGTACAAGGATGAAGAAAGGAGAAACAATTCATGAATATTTCTCTAGAACATCACAATTCAAGGAACAACTAGAATAAATTGGTGATAATCTAGATGAATATGAACTCATAATGACAACTCATATAGTTGAAGATGAATGCCCACCCACATTTTAAGAAGGCACCATGCCCATACAGTTGAAGATGAAGAGCCACCCACAAAGATGATAAAAGAACAGATTGAAGATTATGTCTTAATATCTGCCCTCTCAGGATCAGTGTCACCTGGTGAGGACACTTGGCTCATACATAGTGGTGCTTCCAAGCACATGACAGGACAAACAGACATTCTCTCTTTTCTTACAGAAAAGAAATTTCCCCAGAAAGTTACACTTGGAGATGATTTCAAGTACCCTATCAAAGGAGTAGGAGAGTCCAATTATAAACTTGATTCAGGGACCCCAATGAATATGAAGGATGTACTATATGTATTAGGTTTGAAAAAGAACTTACTTTCTATCTCAGCTTTAGATAAGAAAGGCTTCATAGTTTTTTTCATAGATGGAGAAGTTCTTATGTGGCCCAAAGGAAAAAACATAGAAGATGCAATTGTTATTGGAACATAAGAAGGGGGCTTGTATAAGCTAAAAGGTTACTCAGAAGCAACCTTGACTCATTCCATTGAGAATCCATGTGAACTTTGGCATATAAGACTAGCTCACATCAACCACAAGGCATTGCCATATGTAATCAAGGTAATCACAGGTCTACCAAAATTCAAGGTTGAACATGAAGGTGTGTGCAATGGATGTGCACAAGGAAATAACATCAAGAACCCCTTCCCGAAGAGAGACAATAAAACAGAAGGAGTCCTACAACTCATTCAATCAGATGTATGTGGCCTAGTGCCATCAAACTCCATTAGTGGGTATGTATACTATGTGTCTTTTATTGATGACTATTCTCGCAAAACTTGGGTTTACTTTTTGAAATCAAAAGATGAAGTGTTCGGTAAATTAAAGGAATTCAAAGCCTTGATAGAGAATCTCTCTGAAAGAAATATCAAGATACTCATGTCAGTAATGGAGGAGAATACACCTCAAAAGAGTTTGTAAATTTTTTTAAATATGTCGAGATTAAGAGGGAGCTCACCACTCCCTACAATCCTCAACAAAATGGTGTAGCAGAGAGAAATAACATAACTATAATGGAAGTAGTGAAGACTATGATTCATGATCAAGATCTTCCAATGCATTTATGTGTAGAAGCAACAAGAAAAATAGTGTATGTACAGAAAATATTATCCCATAGTGCACTTGGGTTCAAAACCCCCAAAGAGATGTTATATGAAAAGAAGCCAGAAGTAAGACATCTCAAAATATTTGGCTATCCAGTATTTGTACACATTCCTAAAGAGAAGAGAACCAAGCTAGACCCTTCAGGATAGAAGGGAATATTTGTTGGATACTATGAGGTCTCCAAGGCCTTCATAATTTATATATCAAGTTACCATCATATTGATATCAACATAAATGTAACCTTTGATGAAGATACAACACTCAAGAAATCAAGAAGATGCTAGCTTGAAGAAGTATATGAAAAAGAAACTATAGCTCCCAGAGTTGCAGAACCAGTGAGGAAATTCATAACTTCCCCGGATGAGGAGATTCCAGAAGATCATGACATAATAGAATATCAATAAGCTCCCAAGATGACGATCTCCCATAAGAGAAAGCCGACCTAGGCAAGGGAACTTATTCAATATGGAGAGTCGAAGTATGGTGCCCCCGAAGGAACCATGAGACAAGTTAATAAACCCAATTTATTTTCCAGTTACATGGCTTTGATGTGTGATATTTTAGAGAAGGATCCTACTTGATTTGAAGAAGTCATTCAGAAGAAAGAATGGGAAGATTCCATGACAAAAGAATACATATTCATTATAAAGAATGATGTATGGGAAACAACTCCCAGACCAAAGAGAAAGGATGTGGTATCTTCCAAATGGATATACAAAATAAAACATGTTGTTGATGGAAGTATTGAGAAATATAAAGAAATCTTTGTAGCTCATTGATTTTCTCAAAAGGAATGCATTGATTATGAAGAGACATTTTCTCCTATAACTAGATACACTTCAATAAGAACCATCGTAGCCCTTGCAGCTAAGATGAAGTGGAAGTTACACCAGATGGATGTGAAAACAACCTTCTTAAATGGTGTCATTGAAGAAGAATTGTATATAGAACAACCTCAAGGGTTTGAGGTTGAAGACAAAAAGACTCATGTATGCATATTGAAGAAGGTTCTGTATGAATTGAAACAAGCTCCTAGAGCTTGGTAGGGAAGAATTGATAGTTTCATGATGATCTTGGGCTTTACCAAGAGTAAAGTTGACTCTAACCTTTACTTCAAGGTTATGAATGATGAGCCTATTATATTTTTGTTATATCTGGATGACTTATTTCTAACTTGAGAAGAAAATATCATCATTGATTGTAAGAATAAGCTCGCTGCAGAATTTGAGATGAAAGACCTCGACCTAATGCACTATGTCTTTAGTCTTGAGGTCTAGCAGAGCCCAGAGAAGATATTCCTCAACCAAGGGAAGTATGTAGTTGAAAAATTGAAGAGGTTTGATATGTTGGAGTGTAAATCCATGAACACACCCATGAAAACTAAGTTGAAGCTCCTGGTAGATACTTTGTCAAAATTGGTTGATGCTACACTGTATAGACAAATCATTAGATCGTTGATGTATCTAACGAATACTAAGCCATATATATGTTTTGTTGTGAACACCTTGAGTCAATTTTTGGTAGAACCTAGACGTGTTCACATTGTTGTTGCAAAACATGTGATGAGATAACTTAAGGTTACGTTGGATTTTGGTGTCAGTTATAATGGGGATCAAGACTTCAAACTGAGTGGATATACCGATTTAGATTGGGCTGGAAGTGTCTCTGACAGAAAGAGCACCTCATGATGTTGTTTCAGTCTGGGTTCAAACATGACCTCATGGCAGAGTAGGAAGCAATCAAGTATTTCTCTCGGCAGAGTAGAAGCAGAATGCATTGYTGCATGTTCTACCAGTTGAAGAATGAGTGGATATACAGATTCAGATTGGGCTAGAAGTGTCTATGATAGAAAGAGAACCTCAGGATGTTTTTTCAGTCTGGGGTCAACCATGATCTCATGGAAAAGTAGGAAGAATCAAGTATTTCTCTCAGCATGGTAAAAGCATAATACATTGTTGCATGTTCTACCAGTTGTGAAGCCATATGGATTTGGAAGTTTTTGACAGGTCTATTTGATATGGAAATGGAAGAAACCATGATTCTATGTGATAACCAGAGTTGCATAAAACTGAAAGAGAACCCTATGTTCCATGAAAAGTCAAAACACATATAAATATGGTATCATTACATTCATGATATGGTGTAGAGAGGAGCCATACAGTTCCATTATGCTGGCACGGATGAACAGGTTGCAAATGTGTTGACCAAGCCTGTGTCTCGTGTAAAGTTTGAGCACTTCTGAGACAAGCTTGGTGTAGTCCGAAAGGACCTCCCTCGAAAGGGGAAGTGGTGTTGATGCCAGCCTTGTGCTGAATATTTCCAACTTCGTCCTGATGTTGTTGTGATGCCAGCCTTGTGCTAAAGATTTCTAGCTTTGTGATAATGTTGTTGTGATGATAGCTTTGTGATGAAGATTTCCAGTTCCGTACTGATGTTTTTGTGATTCTAGCGTTGTGATGAATATTTCTAGCTTCGTGCTAATGTTGTTGTGATTCCAGCCTTGGGCTAAATATTTACAGCCTCGTGCTGACGTTGTTGAGATGTCATCTTCGTGTTGAAGATTTCCAACTTCGTGTTGATGTTGATGATATGTCAACTTCATGTTGAATATTTCCAGCTTATTGATGATGTTGATGATGATCCATCCTTTGTGTTGTGATGTTGTATCAACCTCGTGTTTTTATTGATGATGATGATGTATTAGTGTTATACTAATCCATGTTGATGTAGATGATGATGATTCCATTCCATCTCCTTGATGTGGATGATGATATTGATGATGAGAAAAACTTTCGATGATTTATAGAGATGTTAGTCAGTGTTATAGAAGTTGTTGATGTTGTTTCCCTCTCTCTCTCTACTGATGATGTTGAAGAACAACCTTCTTGTTAAGGAGGAGTGTTGAAATATTGTAACTGCAAAGAGTATTCTATTTATTATTGAGTTATTATTCATTTGATCAATCTTGTTTTGTGGATTGATCATGTAGGGCATTGTAATTGACCAAATACCCTTTTGCGGATTGGTCAAACCCTAATTGTATTATGAAAATTAAGAAGTTGGCCCCCATACCTAATTAAAGTGGTTTTAACCACTAAGAAGACAAGTCGACCCTGCCCAACGAAGAAACACATTTCCAATGCTTGCCAGCTTGTATAAATAAAGGAAGCCAACACCTCATTATCTCACTCACTCATTCTCTCATCAAGTGTGCAAGTTTGGTAGTTGTAGCTGGGAGAAGAAGGAAGAGAGAGGCGCATTAATCAGTGTTGGATATTCTCTAGTGTTTTGGTTTATTGTCTTGGCATTGTATTGACTATCTATATTAAGGAAGTTTTTGTTGGGCTTTCTCTCCCATGAGAGTTTGCAAGGATAAATGTTGTATATCTTGTGATTGTGTTTCTCTCAGTGATCCTACCTATGCTATTATTATCTAGTAAATTGAAAAGAAACCCAATAATAGCTCAAAACTTAACAGTGGAAAGGGTAGTTTTAAAATTATGATAGAGTTCTTCAATGTTGTCCTTATAAGCTAGGAGATGTAATTTACTATTTAAATCCTTTAAGAAAATGCCAACTTTACTTTTGTCAAAGTGAAATTGTCTTTGATTATCAGAATTCTCTTCAATGGCACTTATGTTCAAGGAACCGTTTAGAGTTAGAGTTAAAGGTTTATGATTAGAGTCAGTTTCATGGTCATTTAAAAGGTTAAAAGTTTATGTTTGTTTGGAAATGAGGATATCAAATATCACATACTCTGTGACACTACTACCTAGCCCATGAATACAAGGCATCTGGTTGGAGTTTGGCCACCTCATTAATCCATTTCAAATTATTAGGTCTTGAGAGATATAGAGCTTGACCAAATCAGTACCAAACAAATTCTCAATTAAGTCATCAGAGCTTCTTTTGTAGCTATTAGATAAAACAAGGTCCTCATCTAGCCATAAAGGATTATGGTTGGAATCAATGCTTAAAAGATTAGCTTGTTTAGTTGCAGTCATAGCATTAAAGTCTCATAGCAGGAGGATATTACCTTCATTTTTAAAATTATGAATATGTTGTTCTAAATTATTATAGGGACAATTGCTATCTAGATTGTTTTTCTTATAAAAAGTAGAATTAATAGGTGCAAAATAGCAAATTGTTATATACATATTCTTAGCATTGGTGTCTAGTATTTCTATCCAAATGTACTGATTTAGAGGGTCGGTCTTATGAAGTTGAATGTGAGGAGAAATTATCTTTCTAATATAACAAGTTATGCTTCCTATCCCTCTACAATGGGACTTGTTGTTCCATGTCAACCACAAGAAAAATCCTTTTATGTTAGGGACCTTAGACTCTTCATGCTCCCAAGTTTCAACTAGAAAAATAATATCAATATGACTCGGGATCCAACTTATCATAGGGACTTTGTGCCACGGAAAACCATGACAGTTCCAAAAAAAGATCTTGATTGTCCCAAATTCCTATTTATTATTATCCTTCTAGTCTCTATCCCAAACAATATATTTTCGATTTCTAATTATTGCCCATTTTCCTTCTTTCCTGACTTCTTTTACTTTTTGAACTTCCTTCCTTAATTCAGCTTGGTCTTCTGGAAGAGGTATTCATTTATAAACATTCCTCGCCCTTTTAAGCTCAGAGATTTACTGAGTATGCTATATTTATGGTCATTACAACTTACTTTGACACAAATAAACCTATCTTTGTGATCAATTATTTTTCCTAGACTCTTTGCTTCTATGAGGTAAGTTGTATCAATTTGTAATTTATTATTTAATTATTATTTTACTATTGCTAGCGTATACTCCTCTTGTTGTTCTTTTATACCAAAAATTATGAGGTTCAAGGCTCTTTTATTAAGATCATAGTCCAATTCAATTACCTTATTCATTTCCTCTTTGATGGCTTTGATATCCAATTTGTTTTCGAGATTACTGAGGGTCAAATTGTTGGTTAGTTTTTCTTCTAGCTCTTTAATCCTATCTCTCAAGTTGTGATTTTATTGAGCCTCTCCTTCTTGGGTTGATTGTTTATGTTTTTCCGTTTCTTGAATCCTATCCTTCATTGTCTTGTAATTCACTCTTGACCCCTAAGAATCTATCATGTATTTGAGTTTGAATGGTATCTTTGAAGAGTCTAATTTTTTTTTATCAAGCATTGCCTCTAGCTCTATTTGGAGTTTTATGTCTCTTTCTTCACTCATTTTTTCTAATGATTCTAACTCTATTTGACTTTTGGCATCTCTCTCTTCTCTCCTTTTTTTTAATGATTCCATATAATCTTAAAGGATCTCTAGGGTGATTTTGGGGGGCCTCCCCATGATGAGTTTTTGGAATAGGTGGTAGAGTGCTCATATTGAAAAGAAAAGAAAAAGAAAAGAAAAGAAAAAAGGAACAATTATTATTTTGGATTGAATTTAAAAATGGAAAATAATTTTCTTAATTGATAATAATGATATTAATTATTATCTCTCAAATAAACTTTTACTTATTAAACTTAAAAAAATAGATAAAAAATAGATATATTTAAATCTCTTTAATTTTTACACCTTAATATATTTTAAATTAAAATTGAGTCAAAGTAAAAAGTGTCTCACTCACTTGATTTCACTTGTCTAGGTGCTCATCCATTTGAAGAAGCCATAACTAATTTACGAACATTATTCAAAACTACACAGAGCATTAGAGAAGTATTATGGTTCACATCACATAGAGTAACTGTAGAGATTAATCTCTAAAAAAAGGTAAAAAACCATAAAAAAGTATTATTCTTGTCCAAAACAACTCACAAAGAATTATTATTCTAGTAAAAAAGTATTATTCTTGTTCAAAACAGCTCACATAGAATTATTATTCCAGTTCAAAACCGCATAAAAATATTATTCCAGTTTAAAACAACAAAAAAATATTATCCGCAAAGAAATATATATATATATATATATATATATATAAATATAAATATAAATATATAAAGTGTAATTGAGTCTATTTTTATTTTAACAATCATATATTAAAAAAATTCAAGATACATAATTTGTCATGAAATTAAAAGTGACTTGCTATTAATTTATGTGTAAATAAATTAAATTAAAGTGTAATAAAAATATTTTGTATTTATATTGAAAATGTAATTTTTATTTGTATTTTGTATTGAAAATGTAGTTGATTCTATTTTTATTTGTATTTTGTATTGAAAATGTAATTGATTTTATTTTATTTTTATTTTTATTCTAGAAAACAATTATAGATTAAAAAAATTCACAATACACAATTTTTTTTTTAAATTAAAAGTGATCTATTTTTATTTTTATTTTTTATTTTAGAAAACTATTAATTAAAAAAATTAACAATATTGAAATTAAAAGTGATCTATTTTTATTTTTATTTTAGAAAACCATTATAAATTAAAAAAATTAACAATACACAATTTTTGGTGAAATTAGAAATGACTTACTATTAATTTATGTGTACAAATATTTATATTGAAAATGTGATTTTGATTTATTAATTCTATTTTTTAACTTTTGAAAACACTTATTATTTTATTTTTCATAAAAAATAAAGTGCAATAAAAAATATTTTATATTTATATTGAAAATGTAGTTTCGATTTAATGATTCTATTTTTTTTATTAATCTTTTTAAACAATCATAATATACATTTTTTTGTGAAATTAAAAGTAGTGTACTATTGAAATGTAATAGAAGTATTGGAAAGTCATGTTTTTATTGTTTAACCAAATTTTATATTTATATTAAAAAGGTGATTTTGATTTATTGGATTTTATCTTTTAATTTTTGAAAATAATCATTATTTATAAAAGTTATAATAATAATTTTTTGTGAAACTAAAAATGTTTATTAATTTTTGAATATTAAAAAAACATAGGTGTTGTTGTTATCTTTATGGGTAGTGACTCTTGCGGCTAGGGTTTAACCTTGGTCATCTACATGATTGTTTGGGGATTTCCCCCTCGACTGTTGGATTCGTGATGGTGGCTCCTTTCTCCAATTGTATTGCTTCAAGTTTAGTTTCTTATCTCCCTATTCTCAGACCTATGCACTCTGGGTCCTTTGGTGCGTCGTCGGGTTGCTCTCTCAAAGGATTGGTCTCTGGTTCTGCTGCTAATCATGGTAGTTCTTTCAGTTATGTTGTTTCTAGGAATGCCAATGTTGTTCCTCCATCTTGTTTGGTGCAAGAATCTCTCGCTCCTTCCATCCCTATGAGGAAGGATGTTATTTCCAAGTTACCCGTCTAAGCTCCACAACACTCATCTACCGTTTTAATGGTCTTTGGACTCATCTTGTTAATCTTCATGAATGGATGTCAAGATCTTGGTTGTCAGTTTTGAAAGGTGAAGTTTTCATTCACCCTTGTGCTCAAGGGTTTTTCATTGCAGAGTTTGATCTTCAAGAAGATAAAGATTTGATCTTTAGTTATGCTCCCTAGTTCTGGGGTTGTTCCAGATTATGTATGAAGCCTTGGTCTCCTTCTTTTGATCCTTCGAAGGATTCATTATCATCGACTCCCTTTTGGGCTAGGCTCCCAAATCTACCCCTGCATTTTTGGGGCTTATCCTCTCTTCACGCCATTGGTAATTCTTTGGGTAGGTTTCATTATAGAATCCCTTAATCATAAAACTATAACATCTGTACCTATGCTCAGATCTGTGTAGAAATGGATTTTAGCAAAGGGTTCCCAACGTAAATAAACGTGACAGGGGATAACTATTTGTGAACCCAAAAGATGGATTATGAAAAAATTGCTTTTCAATATCATGCATGTTTTGGTACATGTCACTTGGCAGCGCATTGCCCTAGGGGTCCTAAGAAATCTCAAAAGCAACGCAAACCAACTTGGTGGTTTGGCTCCCACATTGATCATCAACTTATTGCCAAAGAGGACTCTACGAGGTGTCCAATGAAGATCCATTGTTTCCATTCGACGTGGACTCTCCAGATCTAGACCCTCCATTGGAAGTCTTTAAATATGAAATAGAGGTCATCAAGGTCACATAAGAGATTACTAGGAAACCCGAAATGCAAGAAGAATCTCCTCGAAAGCTTGAGGAAAAAGAAGATTCGACTTCTCTAGATCTAGGTAAAGAATCCTAGGTTCACCATAGCTCCACTGCATTGGTAAATTGGGCTAATGAAGTGGATGAATCCAAGGCATCATGAAATTCAGACCCTCCAGATCTAGGAAGAGGGTATGACATGACTTGCATTAACCCCTCTATCTCTAAATGTTGGTTGGACGGTAATAAGAAAAAAAGAAAACGACCCCTTTAGTATCCCAACCAATAGTGAGAAGAGTAGGGCTCAGAAGACCTCAACGAGCCCGCTGAAGCAACTTGGGATCAACAAGGAACACAAGCAATCACGCATGAACCTAGTAGTTGATTTCCTCTAAAAATGTAGTAGTTATGTTTTTTTTATCTATATGTATTAACGATATATTCTATCAGTTGTATACCTCTCAGCATAGTAGCAGTATAAGTTTTTGGGCAGTCCTTAAGGAACCAAGCACAATTTTTGAAAAACTCTGTATTAACTCTTAGCTATGAAGGTCTCTGTGACTTTTTGAAGCTATCATTATGTATCTCAGTGGTCTTGACCACACCATTTTAATGATATAAAATTCCCCAATTCTTGTGAAAAAAAATGTCTACTAATTAATTTATATGAATGTAAATATAATAAAAATATTAAAAAATCATGTATATTTTTTCAACCATCCTTTAATTTTAATTTTATTTTACAATAGAAATTCATTTTTTTACTCTGTTTATTTCCCTAATTTGTCGTAGAAAAGTTTAAATGCAAAGCCCGGATGCAATTTTGTTCAAAATAAATGCAATGCATAATTATTAAAAAATAGTCCATCGAATTATACCGTATCAAGTCAAGAGATTCATGCAAAATTTTCATTATACCATATCAAGTCAAGAGATTCGTGCAAAAACTAGTCCATCGAATTATACCCTATCAAGTCAAGAGATTCGTGCAAAAACTAGTCCATCGAATTATAGCCCATCAAATTATAGCCTATCAAGTCAAGAGATTCGTGCAAAATAGTGTCTTCCATGATTCCCCAATAGTTTAGACAAGACTAGGCATCTTTATGCCATCCTCACTTGAGTCGATGGTGGTTACGACTCGATTTTGAAGCAATTTTAGGAATCCTATTGTCTTCCATGTTGTTTAACTTGTTCTTATACATTAGGTATCTAGTCATAGTCATGCTCTCAATGGGGGAGAGGCTTATTTCTAAGAGGACAATGCGATAGGGCGTATTTCCTTTAATTTTAAGATTATAGGTTATAAAATTCTTTTGTATTTTCTCTTTCTCCAGGATTCACAAGAGATACTACAACCACATAATTCACATCCATAAATAATATTAGGTGTAGCGAGAGTCTCAAAGAGGAGTTTCTTCTTATCCCAAATCCAAAGATCAACTGAATTACAGTTATTTTCAATCCCATAATAAGCTTTCCATCCCCAAATAATCATTTTCTCAATGCTATAATTCCAGTTGCGCTTGTGGTGAATATCGATTCCAAGATATTTGTATGAAGTCACTTTCTCCAAGTTTTTGTTGTCATATACGAAGGTATCATAAGTGATTTTGTTGGATTTAATAATCATGACCTTAGTGTTATCAATATTAACAGTCATACACATATTGGAGCAAAAATCCTTGAGGATTCTTAGTTGGTTTTAAAGATCACAAGGACTCCTTTCCATAAGAACGATATCATCAACATAAAGAAGAATATTGATAACTATACCAGTGAGAGTAAGGCCGACACAACCTTGTTTTTCCAAACAATCTTCTAACTTGTCAATGTATATTGCAAAAAGGGTAGGGGACAAGGGACAACCTTGTTTGACTCCAATATTGCAGTTAATATCTTTCGACCATCCCTCAGTGTTTTTAAACTTAGCAATAACGTTCTCATACATCCTTATTGCAGCAGCCCTCAACTCGAGAGACACTTTTATCTCTTCCAACCTATTCCAAAGGTTTTTCCTAGGAACCATGTCAAAAGTTTTTCTAAAGTCAACAAAACAACAAAAAATATTGGTTTTAGTGTTGCGGAACTCCTCTACAATGATGCTAAAGGTAACAACATGGTCCACATTTGAATGATATCTCCTAAACCCTGCTTGGCCTTTATCTCTTTTACCATGACTTTCTAGCCAAAGGGTAATCTTCTTTTCCAAAATAATTCCATAAAGATTGGCTAATATCGAGCTAATCATATTGGTCCTATAATTAGAGGGAATGTTTCTATCCCCATTTTTAATAATAGGAACAATGAGACTTTGCATGCAGGGTTTAGGGAAGCCCTGCTTGACTGTTAAATTGAGGAGCTTGTGTATGTGAGGGATAAGGATAGGCCCTTCGATTTTAAAAATTTCAGCTTCGTAGCCTTCAATGTCCTTAGCTTTCCCATTTGCAAGTCGCTTAACCCCGAACTCTATGTCATCTAAAGAAAAAATCACATCCTTTGTAGGGAAAATAGGAATGGTATCCATGACATTAGGGAACTCATAAATACTTTTAAGGTAGGAATTCCATTCCTTAAGGGAATCCTATTATTTTCTTTAGTATTGCAGTTTAGAATTTGGCTCCATAACTACTTAGGATCCAACTTAGATAGTTGTGAAAGCCGCTCTTGCCTTTTATTGATATAGTACCTTTTTTTCCTTTTAATTAGGGATTTGCATGTATTGATCTTATTGATTTTCAAGGACTCATTAAAAGAATCCCTAATGGATTTCCTAG
>JASDQU010201834.1:0-11487 GCA_032191745.1 Picea mariana | reverse complement strand
AACATTTTCATGTTAAATAAAATTAAAAAATTACCATGATATTAAAAATAATAAACGATACAAAAAAAAAAAAAAAACTTTCATTGCCTTTCTCAATGTCATCAACGATGGATGCACATAATTCTAAAAAAAAAAAACATTATTGTTATAATTGCTCAATTTGAAACAATATATAATCTTGATATAACTTCTTGTAACATCTCACTCTCACATGCACTGAACGAACTTATTCTTTGAGGACACTTGCTTGCAAGTGATCTGGATTATTATATTATTGGGTATTTGATTATGATTATGAGGAATTATGGATATGATCACATGTTATTTTGTTGTTTTGACATAGACAGGTGCTATTGACTGGGTTCTCCTGAGTGTGCAGGACTTTGAACCTTGAGGATGTAGAGGCATCGATGAAACCCCTTGGACTTCAGATCGAGTCAAGGAGTGGACTATTGGGTTTTTATTATTGTTGACATGACTTATGCACATATGATTAGATGTTATGATGATTGATTTTATTTCTGACATGATTCATTAATGATGCACGCTGATGATAGCTTGCTGACCAGACTCACATGTGGAGTAGAGCGGTCATGCACGACTACCCGAGATGTTGAGGGAGATGTGTGGATAGAAAAACTGCCACAACCTACTAGCACTCCCGTCGTAGATCGAACTGTAGGTTAACGATTACCTAGTTCGAGAAGACCCACGATGCCATGAGGGAAGAATCTGATAGTTGTTCACGATGATTCTAAGGGGCACGCAATAAGGCAGGGGCTTTATTCCTTAGAGGCCCTTAGTCTCTAACAAGATTGCCTGACGGAGTATTGACTCTAGGAGTTTTTTATGTCTACCAAGTCAGTCAAGAGGTGAGTGGAACCCTTGGAGCACGTAGTGCATCCTGAAGGCATGTCGTGCAAGGAAAATGGAAAGAGGCGAGTGACACCCTTGGAGCACGTAGTGCATCCTAAAGGGCACGTCGTCCAAGGAAAACAGAAAAAGGCGAGTGGCACCCTTGGAGCACCTAGTGCATCCCGAAGGGCACATCACTATTTCAACAAGTGAATAAATATAGATGGCCTTAGAATGAATGATGTGACAAGAAAAATTTAAAAACAATTTCCCTAATAAAAATGTCGCCTAGCCTAGGAAATTCAAATCTAGGTCTGAGTAATACTTGTGCAAAAAAAAAAAATATAATCATAATTAAACATGTGACGAGAAGGGGGTAAGAAATTCAATTAATTTATTAAAATCAAATTATATTGAGGGATTAAAATTTTAAAAGGGAAATAATTGTTTGTTACTTATGCTAATTAAAATCTTTTAATTAAAAAGCAAAAGGGGAAAAAGGTAATTTTCTACACTTGCTATTTGAGTTTTAGATAAAAGGGAAAAGAGGGAAACTTAAAAAGAACTAGGAAACTAAAGAAAAAGGGGAAACATAAGGGAAAATCAGAATGACTAACTTAGTAAGGAATCTTGCCTTTAAGAACTTTCTAAATTGAACTCAACTAGGAATTTAGTAAGGGCATAAGTCATTAAAATGTGTAAGGGAATATGGGGACACCTAGGCATGATTCTAGGAATGCTTTTAGGTGGGTGAGGGAAATAGGAGTAATTAAATAAATAATGAATTTAATTTCTAGTGCAACTAGGGGGATGAGTGACATGTGTATGGGGGAAGTGTTTCTGAATTAAATAAATGAAAAATAAATAAAATGGGAATTTGGGAAAGAAATCACTTAGAAACTCTATAAAAAGGATGGAGGAGGAGGAGTATGGATCTCTTCTTTTATGTGTAACGTTATGCTGTAGAATTTTGACTTGATTGACTTATCTTGTGGGAGTTGGGATACCCAGCTCAGGTACGAGTGGTAGCTCGACCTTTCGAGTCGAGCTAGTTGCTAGTTGTTTTTTGGTTTAGAGTATGTGGCCCCTTTGAGGCTTGGGGGGCTAAGGGGGAAGAAGAGTACCCCTAACATTGGCTTGGAGGTACCGGTGAAGTCACATCGGTTGGCAAGCAAGAGGTGCACGGAGTGCGCGAGACAACGAATCGGAGTTGTCACCTTGGGCTATGGTACACATGCTTTTATTTTGAATGGTAGATTACTATCGATCTTGCGATTTCATTTCTGTACTTTTTTTGTGTAAAGAAAAGTGTTTTTCTTAGCGTTTTTAATCGAGAACTTAAAATCATCATAGCTTTATGCTCATTGCATCGATTGATATCCTTGGCCACCGATCCTTGATTGCTATGATTGTCCTATTGGTTTTATTGATTTATTGTGAAGAGTTTGTGCTTTATCCTTCGTCCTCATCCCTAGATCATCATTCCACGCCTGAGCATTCGGCCAGGAGTCGAATTGATGGTCGTCACTTTGGTGTTAATAGACCTATAGATTCTAATGCCCTACTTTTTTGTGCGTGGATGATGAGCGAAGGATAGTTTTCCCAGCGGAATACCCCTGTTGATTGTTCCTGGTTGAGTAATTGTCTTGTGCCTTGTTGCGATTGATTACCTCTATGATTGTTTATCCTTTCCCTCAGTGAACTGCTTATGATCCTCTATGTTTGATCTCTGCATCGATGCATTTCCTGGAAAAGTAACTCTATGTTTTAATACCTCTCCTAGCAATTCATGTCCACGTTTTTAATATATGCCATGTTTACTGGGCATTTTTACTGTCTGCGATTTATTATTTTTATGGCAATTTACTCCGTCTTTCAAAACCATTGAACTATGAAAATTTTCCTCTGCAATTTATTACATTAAAGGCAAATTTACTCTGCGTTTTTATACCTCTGGACAATGATTTTCTTAAGTGATTTATTACATTGATGGCGAGTTTTACTCTGCGGTGTTCTACATCTGACTGCGTTTATATTCTTTTCTCTGCATTTTTCCTTGAGTCTTTAATTGCCTGTGTTTTACCCTTTTAATGACACTCAATGATTTGTTTTTAATCTATGGCTGCGATTTTGTATTCTCCATTTAAAAGTTATTGGACAATGAACCCCTATAGCATATCTGTACATGATTGATTATATCTTATAACAGTCAATCCGTGATGTCCACGCAACCCAATCCTTGACGTCCACGCAGCCCAATCCATGATCCTTTACACAGTAGATCCATAGCTACACCGTGATGGTTTACTTGCAAATTCATGGGCGATTACCCAACTTCCACCCATTGATTTTCATGGCTTTAATCTTAGTGATCTTCCTAGCAAGGAATTCGTTGATAGAAAATGTTATCTCCCTCTTTAATTCTTTCAAGGTAGCGATTTCTGTTTTCCTTAAAACAAGGACCTTATATCAGCCTAAGTTCTAGTTTTTTAAATGTCTACACTCAATTAATGATAGGGATACAAGTTTTTCTATTTCTGCAAATGTGTACTTGTGCCTATGTCTCTTGTGGTGAGATTCATAGCGAAATGGGTAATCCTTTGCACAATGAATTGGTTGTATATGTTCCATTTTAATTAGCAAATTATAGGACCGTGAAATTAATTCAGGAGTTGCAGTGATTGTTGGAAGAACCATCCAGAGATAGAAACCTCATAGATAGCGATTCTATCCCCTTAACTATTCTTGACTGAACAATGATTTTAAATGAGTAATGGCAACGATTGCTGGCAGAATTATCCAAAATTAGCGTTTAACAATGTTGATAGCATTTAAATTAATGATAACATCTTAATTAGCATTTTAACATATATTTTTGACATCATTGATTGCATGCCAGTTTTTCCGTCTGAAGGGATATATGTCTGTGTCACTCCCTGGTTTCATTTATATATCTGATTTCCTCTTAATTGCATCCCAACCATTTAATTGCCTATCACGTTGAATATCTTAAATGTTATGACAGTTTTAAATTTGTTTCCAGTAAAGGTTAGTACTCAATGATTTTAATGTTCATTGTCAGCATCGATTGTATGATATTGTTGACTGTTACGATAGTTATATTGACAACATTTTATATTAAGTATTTATATAATACTAAGGAAGCATTTTAGCATTTATAATGAACATCCTTGTGAGCAATTTATTTCATATTGAGCGAATCTTTATAATTTTATAGGTAGCTAAATCTTGGATTAAGGTAGCGATATCAATGATATCTTTGTTACCCAGTGAATCTATCGAATCCAATGCGATACCCCTATTGATACTTAATTCAACAAACCTTATTGTTTAAGTTTTACTAGATAGCAATATTGTGCACCTAGACATAATAGATTACACAACCTACATTGAATGAATAGACAACTTGTTATGCATAAATACTGTTAATATTGTTAGACAGTGTGTTGTAATTTAATATTGTTGATGGTGTTATAATTATAGTGTTGTATACGCATTGTTAATAGTGTTATAGATTAATATTGTTAATAGTGTTTTTATTAATAATGTTAAATATTGATGTTGGTATTATTGTTATATATTGTTAAATGGTTAATTTAGATGGTATTTGTTGATTAATTTAGACCTGTTAAATTAGAAAACAAAATCGATTATTATATAAGCAGTGTATATCAGTAGTTCACTTATCTAATGGTCAGTAGGTAATTGTTAGTCAGCTTATTTGATTTTGTTAAGCGCTTGCTTTAATTTATCTTGAGTCCTTGGTCTAGTTAGGTTGTTGTGCCACGGTTGTTGTCGTGCCTATCATTGGGCGACCGCATGATTCCTAGGGAGGGGATCATTGCGCACCCTAACGGATAAAGGTGAATCATAACTTGGTTGGAGTCTGTGCTACCCATTGCGGGCATTGTTCATTGTAGTTGTTGTTGGTGCTTAGGATGTAATGCCTTCATGCGTTTGGTTGTGCACCATCGAGGTTCTAGCTACTGGTCATCGAGGTCGTTGTGTCAGGATTGTGGATGTTGTCCTTTAGATTGTAGGCATGGTCATGTTTTTGTAGGGTGGGTAGTCGTTTCTATCTATTGTTTTATGCATGTTTCTCCCAGTTGATCTTGTGCTAGTGCGTGGAGTCATATTTATCTGTTGCCTAATTTGTGTGCTTGTGTTCATTGTCAGAATAGGTGGTTCAACTGTTTGTCGTCATTTCCTTCCTGCTTAAAATATATAAAAAAATCACTTTGTTCTTCGCTTGTAGTCGTAAAAATGGGGTCATCACATATGGTATCAGAGCAGGTTCAACCCGCAACTTTAGAACACTACAACTTTCGTTGATATGATATTTGATTATAATGTAGCTAATTAAGTTGACTTGTATTTGTGTAGGTAATCATGGTTAGAGGACACTGTAGAGGCAGGCGATGGGGTGCTAGGGGGGGAGGCACAACGCCTCGAGTAGCATCCACGCCTGAGGGGTCGAACCCCCAGGGAGACGAACAGGTTGTCGAGCAAGAGCAGGTAGTGGTGGGTGATGTGATTGGGCTGATGAGGTCCTTTCAACGTATGTTTGAGGCATTGATTAGCCATTTGGATAGAGATGAGGCAAGGATGTTGACAACCTCTGAGGGTCCATTGCGCACTCCGGTTGGTACTGGTAGCATTCACCACGAACCCAAGAAGGTCAAATTTCATGAGTTCTTTGGTGCCCTAGATGGTGCAACCTCGAGGCATGGTTGGAGAATATGGCGATGTGATTTTCACTTTTCAACTATACCTCCAACATGAAAGTCTGCATGGTGGTATTTCAACTGAAGGGGAGTGCTCTTCTATGGTGGAAGACTCTCCTATCGCAATTGAACGTAGTCGTCAAAGACGTGTCTTGGAAAATGTTCGAGGAATGGTTCTGAGAGAGGTACCTATCAAAGGAATTCATTGGGTGTCAACTCAATGAGTTCAACGCCTTAAGATATTGTGGTCATATGGTGCCTGAGTACGAGGCCCATTTTATGGAGTTTCTTCAGTATGCTCCACACCTTAACACCAAGAAACTTAAGGTCAACAGGTTCTTGTTTGGCCTTAATGTCAGCATACGTGTAAAGGTTAGGCTTATGATGCCTCATACCTTGCATGATGTCATCTAGAAGGCCCTCATAGCAGAGGAGGAGCTTATTAGAGGGGGTCAAAGAAGGAATCCAGCAAGACCAGTAGGGCAGGTGTCATTTGGTGCACAATAGCATCATACACCAGCTAGACATACGCCAGGATATCGTGGCTTCCAGAGAGGATCCACTTTCACTACACCTTGGCGACCATCATTTCAATAGTGGACCCCTTACCGAGGACCACAACATCAACAACAACATCGACCGCAGTCGCAACAGTTTAGGCATGTTTAGCAGATCAGACCATGATTGCAGGCCGGTGGACCGTCGGCTTCTACTTCAGGTACCAGGAGTACTGGACCGAAGAAGGGGTGTTGGACGTGTGGGGAACCAAACTACCAATGTGACTGCCCAATGTAGAGGACTAGAGCATATGGATTAGCTGGACCCACTACAATGGGAGATTTGGGAAAGGCCCTTCGGATTCATGCAGTGATGAATTACCGCCAAACAGAGCACTGGTTGACTGTGTTTGAGATGTCAGGTACCGTCGTTGACCAGACCCTTAGTATTTTGATAAATCCTGGTGCTACCGAGAGTTTCATTTCTGGTGCAGGGCTAAAAAGGATTAAGCTAAAGGCAGTCAAACAAGATGATTTTGTCTTTGTATAGATGGCTTCGGGAGCCAAACAAAAGGTTGGAGGAAGGGTTACGTGTTGTACCCTTAACCTGGGAGATTTTGTCACCAGGGCCAATTTGTATGTCATGATATTAGGATCTTACGATGTCGTGATCGGTATGGAATGGTTGGAATCACATGAGGAGATACTCAATTGTAAGACAAAATGGTTGAGCTTGCTCGATGATGAGGGATAGAGACGTGTGATTGTAGGTCGGAACTGGGGATTTTTTCTGAGGTTCATCTCTTCCTTGTAGTTACGGAAGACCATGCGCAAGGGGTGTAAACTTTATGCGATCCTTCTGTTAAATGAGAAGGGAGTAGCGGAAGGTCTATAACACCTTCCGGTGGTGAGAGAGTTTGCAGACATCTTCTCGGAGGAGTTACTTGGGATGTCGCCGGAGAGGGAATTGGAGTTTACCATAGACTTGAAACTGGGGACTTAACCGATATCAAGAATGCCTTATCGGATGTGGACCTAGAAGTTACAGAAGTTGAGAATGCAACTAAAGGAGTTGTTGGACCTGGGACTTATACGTCCAAGTGTGTCACTGTGGGGCGCGCCTGTTATGTTCATATGAAAGAAGGATGGGTCGTGGAGGATGACGTCCATAATACCACCTTTAAGATGAGGTTTGGACATTACGATTTTATTGTTTTACCATTTAGACTAATGAACACCCTAGGGGTATTTATTAGTTTTATGAATGGGGTGTTCCATGAGTATGTGGACAAGTTCGTCCAAGTATTCATTGACGATATTTTGATTTACTCTCGAATGATGGATGATCATGACGAGCACTTGTGCTTTGTACTACAGTGTCTGTGAGAGCACAAATTGTATGGGAAATTGCCCAAATGCTCTTTTTATCAATCAAATATTGACTACTTAGGGCATGTCATCTCCGACGAAGGTATCATTGTGGATCCAACAAAGGTCGAGGCTATTATGGAATGGCCTGTGCCAACGAATGTCCCGAAAGTGCGTAGCTTCATGGGTTTAGTAGGATACTATGAATGGTTCGTTGATGGATTTTCGAAGATAGCAAATTCGATCACGGAATTGTATAAGAAGAATAAGAAGGTTTTTTGGACCGAGAAATTCACGGAAGCATTTCAGAGGCTCAAGGAGCTGTTGAAAATGACACTGATACTAAAGGTCCCTAACATGGATGCGGACTTCTTGGTGTGCACTGACGCATCCAAGGAAGTATTAGGCGGATCCTTGATGCAAGACGGTCGAGTGATCGCTTACATCCCGAGAAAACTGAGAAGGAATGAGGAGAACTATGCAACGCATGATTTGGAGTTGTTAGCCATTGTATATGCCTTGACGATTTTGAGACACTACCTTGTTGGATGAAAATTTGAACTAAAAATGGACCACTGTGGACTACAACACATCTTTACGCAAAGAGACTTGAACGCGCGAAAACAACGTTGGTCAGAATTTCTTAGCGAGTATGATTTTGAGATTACTTGCATAAAGGGAACAGTGAACCGAGTGGCAGATTCTTTAAGTCGGATACCACGCATATTTTTGGTGTTGCCTCTTCAGATGAATCTACGTGAAAATATTCTAACTGTATAGTGCAACGATGACTGTTACAAAGAGATCGAGGATTTTATTGAACAAAACACAATGATGGTACCAAGATTCAAAGGATTTTTGTTTGACGAAGATGGATTAATGAGGTTTAAAAATCGGATTTATATACCACCGAACCACAAGTTGAGGATTTTGATCCTAAACAAGGCTCACAGAGCAGTGTACATGGCTCACCCGGGAGTCACTAAGATGAGGGAGGACCTTAAACCCTTATTCTTCTGGAAAGGAATGAAGGCAGACATAGTCAACTATGTGGTCAGATGTCTAGAATGTCACCAGGTAAACACTAAACATAGACATCCAACAAGATTACTATAGCCACATGCTATTCTAGAATTGAAATGGGAGGTTATTTTGATGGATTTAATTGTTGGATTTCCATTGACGACAAGGAGACACAACTTGATTTTTGTGGTAGTCGACACTCTGAAGAAGAGTGCTCATTTTATTCTTATGCATACGATGTATCAGGAACTTGACATAGCTAGAGTTTTCATTAGTGAGATTGTGAGGTTGCATGGCGTACCTAAGAGGATTATATCTGATCGAGGATCAGTGTTTACTGGACAATTTTGGACTAGTTTCCAAGAGGCCTTGGGGACCCAACTTAACTTTAGTACTGCGTATCACCAGGAGACAGACAGGTAGACCGAACGAACAAACCAAGTCTTGGAAGACATGTTTTGCATGTACATGATGGACCAATAGAAGCATTGGGAGGAATTCTTTCCACTGGTGTAATTCACATATAACAACTGTTACCAAAGCACCATTAATATGGTGCCTTTTGATTTTCTTTATGGTTGACCCTGTTAGACGCCTTTGATTTGGGATCGGCTTGAGGATAGGGTCCTGGTGGGACCAAAAGAAATCCAAGAAATGAAATATCAAATGAAAACAATAAGACAAAGGATCAAAGAAGTGCAGGATTGGTAGAAGAGTTATGTCGATAAGCATTGTGTCGACTGTAGTTATGAAGTTGGCGATCGAGTATTCTTGTAGGTAAAACCACATAAGAGTTTGATCAAGTTTGGAAAGGGAGATAAACTCTCTCCTAGGTTCATGGGTCCTTTCGATATTGTGGAGAGAAAGGGGACCATGGCCTATCAACTAGCCTTTCTTGATTCTTTGAGGCATATTCATGATGTTTTTCACGTATCTGTTTTGATACATTATATTAGTGATCCTACACATGTTATTGACATGGGTTCCATGTAGGTATCGGATGAGAGGGCACTCACGGCTAAGCCGAGCTATGACGTCGAACAATATATTAGGTCAAGGCCCAGTGGGACCATTATAGTCCGCACTCAACGACCTGGGAGGACGCATATAATATGTGCTAGCAGTTTACATTTTTGTTTGATTGATAGACTTATAATGTTTTGATACACACTATTTTGGCACTTATATACTGTGAAACTTCGGGATGAAGTTTAGACCAAGAGGGGGTGTATGTAACATCCCTCTCTCGTGCGCATTGAGCAAATTTATTCTTTGAGGACACTTTCTTGCAAGTATTCTGGATTATTATACTATTGGGCGTCTGATTATGATTATGAGGCATTATGGATATGATGACATGTTATTTTGTTTTTTTGACATAGACAGGTGATATTGACTGGGTTCTCCTGAGTGTGCAAGAATTTGGACCTCAAGGATGCAAAGGCATCGATGAAACCCCTTGGACTTCGCATCGAGTCAAGGAGTGGACTATTGGGTTTTTATTATTTTTCACATGACATATGCACATCTGATTAGATGTTATGATAATTGATTTTATTTCTGACATGATTCATTTATGATGTAGGCTAATGATATCTTGTCAACCAGACTCACATGTGGAGTAGAGGGGTCATGCACGACTATTAGAGACATTGAGGGAGAGGTGTGGACAGAAGCCCTTGCACAACCTACTAGCACTCCTGTTGTGGCTCAAACTGTAGGTTAATGATTATGTAGTTCGAGAATACCCACAATGCCATGAGGGAAGACTGCGACAGTCGCTCACGATGATTCTAAGGGGCACGCAATAAGGCAGGGGCCTTATTCCTTAGAGTCCCTTTGTCTCCCACAAGATCGTCTGGTGCAGTATTGACTCCAGGGGTTTCAGATGTCTACCAAGTTAAACAAGAGGTGAGTGGCACCCTTGGAGAACATAGTGCATCTTGAAGGGCACGTTGCGTAAGGAAACTGGAAAGAGGTGAGTGGCACCCTTGGAGCACGTAGTGCATCCTGAAGGGCACGTCGCGCAAGGAAAATAGAAAAAGGCAAGTGGCACCCTTGGGGAACCTAGCGCGTCTTGAAGGGCACATCGTGATTTCAACAGGTAAGTGAATAAACCTAGATTGCCTTAGAATGAATGATGTGACAAGAAAAATTTAAAAACAATTTCCCTAAAAAAATGTCGTCCAGCCTAGGAAATTAAAATTTAGGTCTGAGTAATACTTGTGCAAAAAAAAAATAATATAATCATAATTGAACATGTGAATATAATCATAATTAAACATGTGAATATAATCATAATTAAACATGTGACGAGAAGGGGGTAAGAAATTCAATTAATTCATTAAAATCAATTATATTGAGGGATTCAAATTTTAAAAGGGAAATGATTGTCTTATGCTAATTAAAATCTTTTAATTAAAAATAAAAAGGGGAAAAAGGTAATTTTCTACACTTGTTATTTGAGTTTTAGATAAAAGGGAAAAACAGGAAATTTAAAAAGAATTAGGAAACTAAAGAAAAAGGGGAAACATAATGGAAAAGCATAATGACTAACTTAGTAAGTAATATTGCCTTTAAGAACTTTCTAAATTGAACTCAACTAGGAATTTAGTAAGGGCGTAAGTCATTAAAATGTGTAAGGGAATATGGGGACACCTAGGAGATATTCTAGGAATGCTTTTAGGTGGGTGAGGGAAATAGGAGTAATTAAATAAACAATGAATTTAATTTCTGGTGCAACTAGGGGTATGGGTGACATGTGTACGGGGGAAGGTTTTTTGAATTAAACTAATGAAAAATAAATTAAATGGGAATTTGGGAAATAAATCACTTAGAAAATCTATAAAAAGGATGGAGGAGGAGGATGTTATGAACATAAAATATACATAAATAGATATTCATAACATAATAATAGTTAATAAATAATAATTATTAATAATGAAAGGTCATGTCTCAAAGGACATGACTATTGGTAAAGGGCACCCCTGCGTGGGTAT
>JASDQU010201832.1:8450-18486 GCA_032191745.1 Picea mariana | reverse complement strand
TAGAATATGACATAGAGATTAAGCCTACGAAACTAATCAAAGGTCAAGGCCTTGCTAAATTAATGGCTGAATCTAACTTCCATGCTCTTGACATTAATTTTTTAGCTGCAGCAAATGAACAGGGAGAGATGGCGACTCCAAGTGTGAGAGAGGTATTTCTCAACTCTCCATGGTATGCAGACCTTATATTCGTTTTGCAAAATTTACAAGCTCCCCCTGGTTTGACTAAGACTAAAGCTAGATTTTTAAAGTTGAAAGCCTTAAAATTCTATATTCTAGAAGGCAATTTGTATTGGAAAGATCCTGGAGGCATTCTGTTAAATTGTTTATTGAAATATGAAGTTGACAAAGTGTTACAAGAATTTCATGCAGGAGAATGTGGTGGCCATATGAACTGGAAGGTCATAGCCAACAAAATCCTCAAGGTTGGTTTCTATTGGCCCACCCTGTTCGCTGATGTACATCATAAAGTGACTGCATGCCATCAATGTCAGCGGTTCGAAGGCAAAAGGAAACTCCTTCCTCTCCCTCTGAAACTGATCTCAGTTGAAGCCCCTTTCCAGCAATGGGGACTGGACTTCATTGAAGAAATACACCCCCCTTCTTCAGGCTAGCACAGGTGGATTCTCACTGCCACCGATTATTTTACCAAATGGATCGAAGCAGTACCAAGCAGGCAAGCCACTGACTCTGTTATTATCAAATTCCTTGAGAATAATATCTTGTCTCACTTTGGATGTCCTAGAAAGATTATAACTGGCAATGCAGCTGCTTTTCGGTTGAAGAAGCTCATAGATTTCTGCAACCAGTATCACATTGGTTTGGGGCATTCCACAGCTTACTACCCTCAGGGGAATGGGCTGGCAGAATCTTCAAACAAAACCTTGGTAAACATAATCAAGAAAATGTTGCAGGAAAACAAGAAATTGTGGCATAACAAGTTGGTGTTTGCCTTGTGGGCTGACAGACTGACCACCAAGAGGTCAATTGGTATGTCACCATACCAGTTGGTCTATGGCACAGAAGCAGTTTTCCCCACTTCCTTAGGAGTCCCTGTCATGAAGTTGCTTCAAGATGTACAAGCCGAGCCAAATGACTCACAGAGAAGGATCAACCAGATGATCCATTTGCAGCAGTCTAGGGAAGACGTTTTCAACAAGACTCAAGTAATCCAAGAAAGCATCAAAAAGATTTTTGACAAAAGAACCAAGGAAGATGATTTCGAACTAGGAGATTTGGTGCTGAGATGGGATGCCAGAAATGAAGATAAGGGAAAGCATGGAAAATTTGACAGTCTATGGAGAGGTCCATACATGATTCAAGCATTCAGGGGGGACAAAGCTTTCTTGCTAAACAACGCTGATGGGACAGATCTGCCAGGAGGACCTGTAAATGGCAGGCTGCTGAAACATTATTTTCCGCCTCAGTAGAGATTCGAGTTTCACTCATCATTGTACATACCATTTTTATTTTTTCACCTGCATTTTCTAAGTGAATAACATTAGTCAGTTGGTTGAAGCCCGAAGAGAAGGCTCTAATCTACTGACCACTGTTCTTCCAGTTTTTGAGAATAAAACCAATCAATCAACGAAGGATATGCGGAAAAAATTTTCGGAATGACAGGAACCAAGATTCTTGGCACTTCACAGGGCAAGTACCATCCCCAGATGGAACCACTGTTATCACCCTATAAGTTATAGGATCAACTAGTGACTGGGATATTATCTGTCTCTAGTGTTTTTTGTTCACAAATGATTTTTCATTCTGCAAATAATTTGAAAAAAAAGAAAAAGAGAAAAAAGAAAAAAGAAAGAAAAGAAAAAAGAGGGCATAAAAGAATTTCAATAAAAGCCCCATGCAATAATAGTAACTTGGTCCATACCTTTCAAGCATGGCCAAGTTCTTTTTAAATTTGACGTTGATAGGGTAGTGAATGAATTTGGCTAAACAGTTTAATCTTAGCCAAAGTGTCTAGGTTAGATTAGTGAATAAATTTGGCCAGACTGTCTAATCTTGGTCAGATAGCCCCAGGGTAGAATAAATTCTTAACCCAACAGTCTAATCTAGGTTAACAGTCATAGGAAGCTAGGGTAGAATATAGGCTAGTTGTTTTGTTGCTTCATTTCAATGAGAACCAGTTTGATGTAAGTGTTGCACCATGTTTCCAGATGCTTAAAAAGATCGTTTGCCTAACCCCTTGGGGGTGTCTACTTGGAAAACCTTGGAAAAACCCATAAAAAGCATTTATCCTAAGTTTTTCCCCGGCGCATGTGTTTTTTGCCCCCCACTTAAGCCCCTTGCACATATCAATGGTCCCGAACGTGGTGCCCAGATCTACGGTGGACAGAGCATTCCGGACCCCCCCGACTGTTATGCTTTTAACCGAGGGGGGGGGTTCGGAATCGATGATAAGACTCGCACTCATCTGGACGGCTCAAGATCGAGCGCTCAAATCAACGGTCAATATTGGATTCCGGACCCCCCCGTTCGTTCTACCTTTAATGGAGGGCGGGGGGGGGTCCGGAATAAGTGATAAAGAGCACGCAAAGATCTGCGGCCAGGAGATAAGCACTCAGATCAATGGCTCAAAATCTTTTTCAGACCCCCCCGACTGATCTGCTTTTAACCAAGGGGGGGGGTCCGGAATGGAATCTTCCCTCTGGCGGGCCCCTCTTTATACGTGGCATCATTTTAATAGCCCCGAGTCCCATCATCTCCTGCTATCTGACAGACCTTCATCACCTGTGGACGTCACCTTCAACCTTTCCCGAAATGGTCATGTCCCATAACTGCTGTCAGTCCTTCCCCCCCGTTCACTCGTGGCAATCCCCTTACTATGACTTTTACCTCCAATCATTAGCCGCCATTTCACCCATCCGTATCCCTCAGCCACCGTCACCTGCCATCTCACCCTCAAAATGATCCGTTGGCCATTTATTACTGGATAACCTATCCGTTATCCAGCTGACCTATCTCCCACGCCCAACCGACCCCCATTTTACTTAAAACTACCGTTATTCCCCCTTATTGTCGTCATTCACCCATCGCACCAGAGAATTTCACCACTTACTCCTCTGTTACAATCCATTGCCCTCATCCACAGTCAGTCGCCCCCACTAACGTTGCGTTTTTATTGCAGGTACTATTGCAGAAATGGCACCAAAGTCCAAACAAGCAAAAGGAGAGGAGAATTTTTTTCTCCTGCCTCCTGTCGACCTGGATAGGATCCCACTGGTTGAAAAATACCGATTAATCGTGGATACAAGATGCGATTTTGACTTCTCATACCTCCAGTCCTGGCTCAGGGAATTTTTCCTGGACCAGAGTGATGAAATTGGACTCTGGGAGTCCAATTTACCCCTCTACATCTTCCCCCAGATCCACCATTTTCCCGAGTTCGCTCTCAAGTGTCAAGCCCACTATATTCCCGAACAAAGAGCCATCATATCCTCATCTGGAGAGATCCTATTCCTCATCACGCCCGAATCCATAGACCAGATGATGCAAATTCGTCAAGCTGACTCTGCGTCTCCCTTCAACCTGGAAATTCTCACAGAATTATACAAAAAAATGGCTTTCCCCCAAAGAGCTCAAATATTCGAGCTTTTCCTTCCCCCATCCACTCAATTTCCCTCCACAAATCCTCCTTATCCGTCTTCCATGTTCTAAACTAAGGGAAACCAGGTCATCTCATCCCTTTGTGCTTTGTTAGGATATTATTCTGATCAGTGGGTAGATGAACCCATTCTGGGTTTTCTATCCATCTTCTCTACCGACGAAAATACCACCACCCAGTTTGATTTCAGCACTTTTCTGGTGGGCAATATTCACGAACAGTTTGTGAATTTCGCCACTGAGGGAATGTTCAGATATTTGTCCATATTAGCATACTTGTTCATCTTCTACCAGGCGGACAAATTTGGCTTTTCCATGCAGAAGATGGATGGAGATGGTAGACCTCAGACAGTCACAGCGTGGACCTCCTTACTCAAGCACAACTCCACAGAGTACAGCTTCAAGAGGTTCATCGATCATTTCTACCACCCTGTAGTCAGTATGCTAGGCGGCAGGCCCGAGCCTCGGATAAATGATGAAGTCTAGAGGATCCTGCACCTCTCGGATAACACAAAGATGGGTGATTAGTATTTATACCAGGATTACACCGAGATCAGATTATATGGTGTGAGTTGGCACCGTATAAGCTGCCCAAATATCTACCTGTTAGGATTTTTTCTTTAGACTACATAAGGCAGATTATAAATTCCAATGACATCCACTTTGTGTCATTGAAGAAAAAGAAGCAACTTAGAATCAAGGGGCAGATTGGCTCCTTCATCTGCAACAATCATGGCACTGGGGAAGAAGCAGACAAGCTGCTGAAAGAAATGAAGTTCTCCATGAGCTTCCCATGGCACTATGATCCATGTGGGATCATCTCAGATATGACAGTGAAAAACAAGAGCATCCCGTATGTTCATGTGTCCAGGCCCGAAGTTGAGAAGTTCACAAATCAGACAGCCTGGGAGCCTAACACATTGATCGAAGTAGAATAGCAGGATCCCCCGGCCACTGTGTCACAAATGACCACTCCACAGGTCCCTAAAGAGAAGAGGCCGAAGAAGGATTTATCTCCACCAGTCACTGAGGTATCTTCCGAGGAATTTCAACTGCATACCAAGAGGCCTAAGACTGTTGCAGCTCCTGGCCCAACCGGGGAAAAAGAATCCCCGTCTACCACAGTGACCAAGTCTATTATTCCACCCTTCAGTTCGAGCCTCCATAAAGTCATAACCTCAACATTGCCGAGAAAATCTACATATTCTCCATTGACCACCCAGCCAGGCAAGGTGGCACCAAAACTAAACATCTTCGAGAAGTATTAGCTAATAAAGAAAAGGAACCAGATGCTGACCAACAGTACTTGCGCCCAATTCTAGAAGCAGACGTCGACTGCGCAACATAGGCTGTTGTTGGCTTTTGACACAGAGAAGGGTAGAATGCACATGGCCTTCCTCCAGGCACAGGTACCAGATCCAAAGGTGATAACTAACTACAAGAGGGCCACCTTCTAATTCCAGATGAAGGACATGCATCCGGCCGATCAGATGGATCTGCACAAGCAGACAGGGGAAATGGTCTTTTACACGCTGGCGCATGCTTCCACTTCTGCTTCCAAACTGCAGGTGTCCCTGAACAATGTTCAAACACAACTCAAGCTGGAGAAGATTTCATCCTTTGCAAAGGACAATAGGATCAAGACTTTGGAGGAGCTCTTCCTCAAGATTGGTTATGATCCTTCAAACGTGAAAGCAGCTGAGGAAATGATAAAGAAGAAGAATGATGACATAGCATCCCTGAGGAAGCAACTGAAGCTCCCGCCCACAGAGGATTCGCAGGCGAAGGAGATAGCAGAGAAAGAAGGAGAGAAGGATGAAATGTTAAAGCTGCTCATGGAGCAAAATGCACAACTCAAAGAAATGGAAGCTGAGATGGAGAAACTATTGAAAGAGAAAGAGCAACTGAAGCCAATGGAAGTCATTCCATTGAGTGCTATTTCAATTTCAGGAGTGAGCACAACATCAGTGATAGAAGTCCCATCTGCAACTCCACTGACATCACAGGAGAAGACAGCCGACCTTGCTAAGTCCATGGAAAAGATGAACCTGTAGGAGACAGAGATCAGCAGGCTAAAAAAGGAGATTGAGAACCTGCAGGAACTCAAATCTTCCTTCCAGACCAGCCTCTCCAAGGAAAAGCAAGTGACAGAGCAGCTCAAGCAGGAGCTACAACAGCTCCGGAAGCAAACAGTGGCAGGAAAGACTTTGGCTGAGGTTAAAGAGAGTGTATGGACAGACATCACTAATTCCATAAACAAGATATGGCCAATGATCCAGATCATATTTGAGCAGAACGAATTAGTCCAGAGGAAAAAACAGGCCATTGAGAAGATCAAAGTAGAATTGGGAGACATGCCAACACAGGAAAATGAGATCAACAAGTTCCTCAATTCCAAGACCAGGGAAGAGCTAGAAGAACTGAAGATTGAAGACAGAACAGAGACCATCCTCGAGGTCAAAAGAGTTTTGAATAAGAGAGGATTAATGCTTCAGCTGGAAGAAAAGGTTCAGGCCATGGACCTGGGGGTACAAAGATTCTTCAGTAAGATTTAAGCTCTCCAGAAGAAAGGTCTTCCTGGTCTGAAAGTGATCAATGATAAATTGATGACACTCCCAGACTACAAGAAAAGATTGGCTAATGTAGCTAAAGACAGCTTAAAGTTTGCAGGCATTCAAGGGAGCATCACCAGCAAGGCTTTCCTTGATGCCCTTTAGTGGGACATCAGTGTCCAACATGAGATTCGATACATATTCCTCACCAAGCCTACATTCGCCAAGTATACAGAAATGGACGAAGTGTATCGAAGACTTCTCAAAGTCAACGTGCCTAGTCATCTCCGATGGGAGGAGCTATGTGATCTGATTGATTAGCAGATGAGTTGTCCCAGTCCAGTCAGATGAAGTCGTGCAGAGGCTTCATCAACGGTCTACCCAGAAATCCGCGTGCAGTTACACCACATCATCAAGCATTTCCTAGATTTAGGAAATTTGTTAAGATAGTTAGGCTAAAAATAGATTTAGCACGTCCTGGTCATTAATGACAGGAACGTTTGTAATTTGAGTTATAAATACTTCACCTTTTGAAGTATTGAGGGTTGTTGATCTTCACACCCTGACGCTATCAGACTGTAATCTTTTTGAAGAGATCTTCCATTAATAAAAGGAGGCACTTTTACAGGATTCTTGTGTGTATTCACTGGTGATGTTTTTCTCTCTAAGTTGAATGTTATTCTTTCTCTGTTATCATATTCTTTTTTCTAAATCTAATCTTTAACAGTAGCGAATGTTGCATGATTTATCTCGTATACCCTGTTTCTGACTCAAAAGATTTTAGTGTTTTATCTTCTGGTGTTTTCAATAAAGAAATTCTTAACTGCTTCTTTGTTGAAATTATCTTTCTCATATTTTATGTTGTTCATCATTTAAGCTATTAAAAGATCCAGTGACTATATTATCTCACCCTGTGAAATTTTTTCCTTTGCATTTCTGGTTTGTATTTCATATTTATTAAAACACAGACCCCATAGCCCAATGGATGTGTAGACTGTCTCAACCAACTTTACAAACACAACAGCAAAAAATCGACTTATTTATTTACCTAGACTAATATTTGAAAGTTGAAACATAGCTAAATCTTATAGAGAGATCCCTCTCTGAAGTTGGAAGGGCTAGATCCCAGCTTCAAAAGTGGTTGGATAAAGTTATCTTAGTAGATTTCTTCTGCTGTCAACCTCTAGGAAATTTACCAAGTGCTAACAGGGCACCATACCACTGCCCTATCGCAAGGCATTGAACACGTTGAGATGACGCTCAACGAATTCCACAAAAGGATACCTCTCCCGAAACCATTCCTCGAACAGTTCCCATGACACGTCTTTGACAGACATGTTCAATTGCAGCAGGAGCGTCTTCCATCATAGAAGAGTTCTCCCCTTTAGTTGAAAGGCCGCCATGCGGACCTTCATGTTGGAGGTATAGTCGCGAAGTGAAAAGCACATTGCCATATTATCCAGCCATGCCTCGATGATTTCACTGTCTGAGGCACCAAAGAACTCGGGAAATTTGACCTTCTCGAGTTCACGGTGAATACTAACATATTGGTTGAGCGCATTGTGGACCCTCAGGGGTACAGGCACCCCGACCTCATCTCAGTAAAAATGGTGAATCAAGTCCTTTGACAATCTATGGAAGGACCCTGGTTAGACCATAATCATCCCTTACAACAATTGAATCCATCCCAAGGGCTTGTTCTTCCCCCTTGGGGGTTAGACTCCAAGGGCACAGGCACTTATGGAGGTGTCGCACCTCCTTCCACGACAGCACGTTGCGAACCTTTGTGGTGCCCTCTAATCGAGATCACCGCATGGACATGTTAAAGTTTTAATTAGCGTTAGGCTATTACTCAAGGGTTTACTGTAGTGGAAAGCATGGAGATCCACAGTTGTAGGGTTGAACCTGCTTTGATACCATATGTAATGACCCCATCGTTACGACTACAAGCGACGCAAGAAAGTGCAATTTTTTTTTTGTTTAAAGAAGGAAAGAAACCATGACAACATTTAAACAACACAACTTGACGATGAACACAACGCACACAGATCAGGCAATAGACAACAACGACTCACCACACTAGCACATCATGCAACTGAATGAACATGTGATAATCAAAAGATAGATAAAAATGACTACCCACCCGACACAAGAAAGACAATGCCTACAACATAAAGGACAACATCAAAAACCCAACACAGTGGCTTTGACGACCAGGAACTAGAAACCTCTAAGTCATGCAGAACCCAATGCCTTAAGGCATTACAAAACCAAGTACCAACATCCATTACAATGAACAATATGTCCACACTGGGAAACACAAGACTCTGGCCCGATGATCATTCGCTTCTATCCATCATGGCATGCAATGATCCCCTCATCAAGAATCATGCAGTCACAAGGCGATAGGCATGACAGTCACCAAGGTACAACATAACATATCTATACCAATATCCCAAGAAAAATCCAACGCGTTAGGAGACCGAATTAACTGTCAAACATGAAGACTATACCTAAGCACCCAATCGGCAAGTCAACAAGATGCAAGGGAAATCTGACTACTATAACAATCATACATCATAATAACTTCCTGGCGCAACAAATTCTATGCCAACATACATTAATTTGTACACATAAAAATAATTATTATCCAACAAATAGTTCATTGTAACTGTTTTTCGATTCCAGATATCTTATAAGTATTTTCCTAAGGATGAATATGTTATCTTTTAAACTGAAACAGACATGAAACATGTCCTTTAAAACAATATAAAACATGTCCTTTAAAATGGAATTCGTTATCTTTTAAAACTGAACCAATATATCATTGTCCTTTGAACATTATAATTCATTGTCTTTGAAATTGAAACAAATATAATTCGCTATCTATTAAATACATGATTTTACTGTCTATTAATATATACGCTATTTTTGTCTATTTAATGTATGAATCATTGTCTAGTAAATACATGCTTTTACTATCTATCAAACATATGCCCTTGCTGTCTATTAAGAGTATGAAATCGTTGTCTAGTAGTATATGCTATTACTGTCTATCAAACATACACCCTTGTTGTCTATTAAGAGTATGAAATTGTTGTCTAGTAATACAAAATAGAATATAGAATAGAATCGTTGTCATATACACAATAGAATATAAAATAGAATTGTTCTCATATAGAATCACTATCATATAGAATCGTTATCATATAGAATAGAATCGCTATCATATAGAATCTCTATCATATAGAATCGTTTTCATATAGAATTCCTATCATATAGAATTGTTATCACATAGAATCATTATCACATAGAATCATTATCATATAGAATCACTATCATATAGAATTGCTTAGAATCGTTGTCATATAGAATTGTTGTCATATAGAATCTTTGAGTATAGAATCGTTGTCTATACAAAATAGAATTGTTGTCATATACAAAATAGAATATAAAATCGTTGTCTATACCAATGTATATAAAATCGTTGTCCATTAACAAGCCTAATGATAAATCCATTGGTAAAAATATTGATAAACATATTTATAACCTGTTGATACGCTAGGTAAAGGCCGGGTAAATCGTGGAGTAAAGGCTATGCTTATTGCCAATAAAATCGTGGAATAAAAATTGTGCATTATGCCAATAAAATCATGGTTGATGCTATGTAGAATGTTGGACAACTGAGAGGGGGGGGTGAATCAGTTGTTACCGTGCTTAAACAATTATGCTTCTTTTAAACTCTTTGCAGAAACATTGAATGATGATCACAATAATGCAGGGAAATAAACAATGGCACATTCAGCATCAATCACATATATGAGAAACACAGAGACAGATATTTCTCGAGGAAACCCATACAGGGTAAA
>JASDQU010201831.1:0-13879 GCA_032191745.1 Picea mariana | reverse complement strand
AACCGTTTTGAATAATAAATAATTTACACATGATATACTATGTATAACTCAATGAGTTCGACTTGAGGTGAACCAAGTCGCCATAGTGGTGGTCTAGAGTGATCTAGACACACACCAATAGTTACGGGAGTGAATTGCCACCTATTCTAGTCTCTCAGGCAGTTATGGGAGTGAACTGCCACCTATTCTAGTCTCTCAGGCAGTTATAGGAGTGAACTGCCACATAGTTGAGTTAACTAGTCAACGAATCTTCAGTTAACTGACTGAACATAGAGTCGTGAGGATTTAACTCAAGAAATCAAGGCTAATGCGCCACTCTGGTGATGATACTAAGTCAAGGTCGAATTAGCATGGAGATGATCCCAATTTTTCATGGTGATGATCCCAATGCAACATCTAAACTCAACTCAAGTGTTAACTGAAAGAGAATATTCTCCAAGTGGAATATTCTCCCCTAAAATATAGGAGACTGGATAATGACTGATTATGAATAATAAACAAGGAATAACTTTAGGAAAAAGAAATCCTAGGTGTGTGTGAAGTAACTCCAACACCCCCCCTGAACATCACTATGTTGAAAATAAAGATTGGGTCACGACAATGAGGCCATGTTAGGTATGCAAGTACAAAATATACACTGAAAATAAAGTGAGGAAAGAGGGAAAACCTTGTGGAACCCCCCCCACCCCCCTCCAGGTACAATGTATGTAAAAGGAAGAACTACAATTGCTAGACAACTATGTCCTTCACTCCAAGACGACCTCGCAAAGAATGGAATTTATGCTCAGTGAAGGTCTTGGTGAAAATGTTTGTCGTCTGTTCTGTTGAAGGACAGAAGTATAAGTCGATGATCCTCTCATGTACTAAGTCCCGGATGTAGTGAATGTGGATCTCGATGTACTTTGTTCGTTGCCTCTGAACTGGATCTCTACATAACTTTGAAGTGCTCTGGTTGTCACACCAGATGACAATTGGCCGATGAAACTAGATTCCCAACTCAGTGAGAATATGTTGTAGCCACATAGCCTGAATGGTTATGTTAACTACAACACATATGTACATTTCTTTCCTTTTCTTCCCTTTTCTCCTTTGGATCCGGAGGCATCGGTGAAGGGTTTTGTGTACCCTTCCTTCTTCGTATGTGCATGAGATTTCCTCTTACATTTATCTTTAGATTTATGATATTTGTGTCTACCATCATGCACAGTGAGTGCATGAGACCTTGGGCCTTTGATTTCGCCCATGTTGATGAGCTTTGTTTTCTCTTGTGTCAAGGATTCGATAAAGTCCTCAAGAGAAGGCATCTTCCAGGTGGCTCCAGAGGCGAATCTGATAGTATGGAATGTAGATATGAATAAGGAGAATTCAGGACCAATCTTAGAGAGAATGGTGAGAACCATTTGTTTCTCCTCCTTCGATTTATCAACCCCACAAGCTTTGAGTTGCGACAGTAAATCCTTGAATTTTGTAAAGAAATCTTGGATATTCTTGAATCTTTTTGGATCCAATGTGAGCAGCTCCACCTCTAGCATGTGTCCCCTCATCTCATCCTATTTTCCAAATATCCCTTCCAAGATGGTATAGGCTTCATTGGGAGTCTTACAGGAAGATATATGAAAAAGGAGATCCGGAGAAATAAGACTACAAATTGTTCCGAGTGCCTCATCCATGTGATTTAAGTACTTGGATTTTTCTATCGCTGATGTCGGCTCTGTATATGTATTCATGGTTAACCTATACAACCCTCTAGATCAGAGATGTCTGGCTATTTTATCCTTCCATGAAAAATATTTGTAAGGTGTAAGAATGAATTCTTTTTGGAATTCGCTCTTTCCGTTGTCTTCAATCTTTTGTACCTGCAAAAAACGATTTGGTGTAGATTTTTCTTAGTAGTCCGTCAGCTCTGGTACCATGTAAATGTGTTGAACCTTCACAAAATAGATCTAGATAAACAATGATACACACATTTGCAGAGAGAATTGGAAAAAGAAGAAGAAGGAGAGAAATAATGGAAGAATTCTCATTAACGGTTTTGAATAATGAATAATTTACACATGATATACTATGTATAACTCAATGAGTTTTACTTGAGGTGAACCAAGTCACCATATTGGTGTTCTAGAGTGATATGGACACACACCAGCAGTTACAGGAGTGAACTGCCAACTATTCTAGTCTCTCAGGCAGTAACGGGAGTTAACTGCCACCTAGTTGAGTTAACTAGTCAACTAGTCTTTAGTTAAATCACTGAACATAGAGTAGTGAGGAGTTAACTCAAGGAATCAAGGCTAATGCACCACTCTGGTGATGATACCAAGGCAAGGTCGAATTAGCATGGTGATGATCCCAATGAAACATCTAAACTAAACTCAACTAGTCAAACTGAAGTGTCAACTGAAAGAGAATATTCTCCAGCTGGAATATTCTCCCCAAAAATACAGGAGACTGGATAATCACTAATTATAAATAATAAACAAGGAATAACCTTAGGAAAAAGAAATCCTAGGTGTGTGTGAAGTAACTCCAACAATATCTACAACATAATTGGTAGAATTCATCCAAAGATTAAGGTGTTTTCACTGAGGGACATAACCATAATCTAAAATATAACCTTTAGAAAAAAAGTTTCCCCAATCACTTGTGGAGCATAACTATCTTCGAACAATTGGTATACAATCATTTTAGGTAACACTTGTTGAGACCCTCAGAGACATTGGGAGACAATTCTAGATACCTACAGAACCCTTCATTTCAAATTCTCTCATCACTTTGAGGGTATTCTCAATGAAAAAGACCATGGATTAGCTTGGCCTTCCTGGAGTTGAATGTGGAGGTAGTATCATCATCTATTTCACCTAGCTTAGTATTATTCTTTCTCATTCGACAAATTTTGTCAACACCTTGAGGATCTTCTAAATGAAAAATACCATGGATGAGCTTGAGCATGCTAGATTTAAAATTCGAGGTAGCATCATCCTATATTTCTCTTGGCTTAGTATAATCCTTCCTCATTGATTTTCCATAAATAACAGAAGAACTCAAGAACTTTGTATAATAAAAGTTAGTGGATCATGAAATGGGTGTTCAAATATTATTTCTTCTTTATTTAGTATAATCCCTCTTGATTCATGTGACATGGTGCCATATGGCACAGGGCCTATTAACCTTTCATAACCTCGCCAAAGAATTCCTAAAAATTCCTATTTTGGACTTGATGTGCTCAATGTGAAAGTCTTTATCTACCATAGAGAGATTAAGCATTCATATTTTGTCAATCATAATTTATGGGTTACCTTGAATTTTCTACCAGAGATTATACCTTTCTCCAAATAATTTCGAGTCTTAATATGTTCTCATGGACAATTTCTTCAAGAAATTTAGATTTTCCTCCATATCCTGTTCAAATCCTCCATTTTTCTCGATTTTAAGTCTCGCCTTTTCTAAGCACATAGTGATGTCATTGGTAAATGAAGGATGTTTGTTTCAATTCCCTTTCCTGGTATACAAATTCATATGTTAAAATGATCTGTCGAGGAAGGATATCTGATGGGGAAGGTGACCCAACAACCATTTTCCAGCAGTTGACCCAAACCCCCAAAACAGGCGCAACTCTGAGCAGGGGTGCATCACTAATGGGGATAGCCCAACGATGGAGATCCAGTTTCGATATGAGATGAGCATAGCTAAGAGGAGAAGGTTATCTTAGTGCGAGTCTCGGGGATCAAGAAGGATAAACACAGTGTAACCATAGAGGAGGGCACACTTGCTTCATCTCGACAATGAGAAAATCATCAAGGGTACAAACCCCAGGTGGTGCACCCTCTTTCTTTTCTTCAGAAAACTTGCAGAAAATGGATTGTCCCCTAAGAGATTAGTTAGCTAATGGATTTAGCTAACTCTCAGGTATGAAAGAATGTAAAATGGAGCAACCAGGATGAAACCATGAAGAGAGGCACACTGGATAACTCTGAAAAATGCCCCCAAAAGAAAATTGCAGCAAAATGTAAAAAGTAAAATCTAACTACAAAATACAAGTGAGACAATCGCTTCAGGAAAAGAGAAAAATACTTTATTTTAGCCTCGGTTCCTCTTATATACCTAGGGAACCCTTTATTTACATATGAATTTTTAATTAACATCAAAATTTGAAGTGGGTCATGCCTAGTTGGCTAAAGTGTGCGCCTGAGGTGGGTGTTTGCCTAGGTGGCCTCCTTGGCCCAATTCTTCCCTGTTTAAATCTAGAAGCATCCCTGCTTCCATGAGAAGGTGAGGGAACTTGCTATGAAATACTTCAGCTATGATCCACTTCACCTGAGCTGGAGTTTGGCCTTGGCTGACCACCAGGTACAAAGTGTATGCTCGATGCCTTGTAGACCGGGTTCGGTTGTCCAGTAGAGTGTCTTTGGCCAAAGGGAGTTGGAAATCCAAAATATTGTCCACTAGATGAGTAATGGTGATTGGTTCCTCCAATAGGGGAGGCTTAAACAATTTCAAGTGATTTACATTATTAACATTGTGGATTCCCAGTTGTGGTGGGAGGTCCAACCTATAAGCATCTTCTCCAATCTTGTCAAGGATGGTGTATGGGCCATATCTTATGGGCAGAATCTTGTGATGGTGGCCCTTGAAGAGCTTATTATCCAAGTGTAACTATACTTGATCTCCTGGTTGAAAGGACGTGAAGGTCCTTTGTTTGTAATGGAATTACTTGCCACGCTCTTGATCAGCTCTAAGTTCTTTTATTACTGTAGTGTGGCATTGTGCAATTTGATGGATAAACCGTTGTGCTGACAATTGTTCATATTGTTGATGGAAGGTACCTTGAAGAGCCCACGTGAGTGGGAGTTCAGTTGGGGATGTTGGCTGGAATCTCAAGCAGACTTCAAAAGGTGAAAATCTTGTAGAAGAATTTGTTGCCTTGTTGTAGCTATGTTGTAGAATGTGCAAGTAATTGTCCCATTGTTTTTTGTTCCCAAAGTGAGTTCAAGGAGAATGAACCAAGACCTTTTTGAAAACCTCTATTTCGCCATTCGTTTGAGGATGTAATGAAGTAGAAAACTTGAGGTGGCATCCCAATAGCGCCCATATGGTCTTCCAAAAAGTGTTGAGGAAGCAAGAATCTCTGTCTCCGATGATGGTGCTTGGGAGGACAAAATGTGGCCAAACATGTTGGAAGTAGAGTTTCGCTATTGGGACTGCAATAGTAGTGTTTGTACATGGGATAAAAAGTGTCATTTTGCTGAAGCGGCATACCACTACCCAGATTGCATCATGTTGCTTTTGGGTTGTCGAAAGTCCACTGAGGAAATCCATTGAGATTGACTCCCAAGGCTGAAATGGAAGAGGTAGTGGTTGATATAATCCATGCTTCCGGTTGGATGGCTTGGATTGTGAGCATAATGCATAGGCTCAAATAAATTTTTCAACTTGAGGTTGCATGGAAGGCCAATGAAAATGGTGTTGCACATGTTGGATGGTCTTTGTGGTATTGAAGTGGCCCCCATAGGCTGAAGCATGTGCCTCCCTAATGAGAAAGAGGTAGTCCTTTGAGTGTGGAACACATAACAAATTCAACTTATACAGCCATCCATCCCGAATAGTGTATTCTAGGAAGGGGGTCTGATTGATCATTGTGGGAGTTTGCAATGCCACCCAAATCTCTTGAATGTCAGGGTTAGTAACATATTGATCCTTCCATGTGTTATAGGTAGGAAAAAACACTTTTACAATTGAGAGAACTGGAGTGGGAGGTCGGCTTAGAAGATAAACCATCTTATTAGAAGTTCCTTTCTTATATCTAATCACCAAGTGAAATTGTTGAATATAGGAGGCCCATTTAAGGTTCTTTTGTTCATGAATCTTCGAATGAGAGTTGATGAAAATGAAAGGGTGGTGGTCTGTATGTAGAATTGTTTCTTTACCCAGCAAATAGTGCCTCCATTACTTGAGGGCTTGAACCAGACTATAAAATGCTTTGTCATAGGTTTTATAATTGTTCTTTTCCTCGAACAGAGTTTCCGAGTGGTAATCAATGGGTTGGCCTCCCTGTTTAAGTATGACACCAATATCATATTGTGAGGCATTAGAATCAATCTCAAAGGGTTGGGAGAGGTCTGGAAAGTGTAGGACAAGGGATGAGCAGAGGGCTTCTTTGAGCTGAGCAAAGTGACTAGTTTCTTCTTTAGTCCAGAGAAATGTAGCATAACTATTTGAGAGCTGATGCAAAGGATGAGCAAGTTGTGAAAAATAGGGAATGAAATTACGATAGAAATTGATGCCACCTAGAAAAAATTTGAGCTCCCTAGATGAAGGAGGTAGTGGCCATTGCTTCAAGGTTGGGATGCGGGCTAGATCTGTTTGGATACCTTCTAAGTTGACCACAAAGCTAAGATAGGGAACTAAACTCTAACCAAAATATGACTTCTTCTCTTTGACTTGTAACTTGTGTTCTCGAAGGATTTGGAGAACTTGTCGGACATGTTGCATGTGAGTGTCCCATGTCCGGCTGAAGATGAGATTTTCATCTAAGTAGATGACCACAAATCAACCCAAATTTGACCTGAAGATGTCATTGATGAGCCTCATGAAAGTGGTTGGGGCGTTGGTGATGCCGAATGGCATAACTTTCCACTCAAAAAGACCAAATTTGGTCTTGAAAGTTGTTTTACAAACATCATATAGGTTCATTCCAACCCGATGGTAGCCAGCTGTTAAATCCAATTTGGTAAACCACTTAGCTTCGTGGAGGGTGTCAAGTAACTCCTCAATCCAAGGCAATGGGTAATGGTTTTTTACCGTGGCTTTGTTCAAGTCTCGGTAATCGATGGCAATGCACATTTATGAAGTATCTCATTTGGGGATGACAAATGAGATAGAAGCACAAGGAGAATATGATGGTTGTATGAGGCCAGAGTTGATGAGGCCGGTCGATTGTCTTTCCATTTCCTTTGTTTTTGTTAGGGCCAATCAGTATGTAGGGGCATTATGTAATGCAGATCTAGGGATGAGGTGAATGGAATGGTCAATGTGTCGGGAGGGGGGGAATTGTACCGGAGATTGAAACACATATGAAAACCCTTGGAGGAGGGGAATCATTGTTTCAAGAACAGGGTGAGAGGAATTATTCGGTGTTATGGGACGCACCAGACAGAGAGAGGTGCATTGTTTTAAATGTACATGCAGGATTTGTTCTTTGGTATTAGGGGGTTTGGGTGTTGCTGTGGTTAAGATATAAGTGTGGCCTTCTTTGGTAAGTTTGTACTAGAAATATTTGTCCATATAGATATCATTTCTTTGGGTTTGGTATGGGATCCCTAGCAGCAAATCCAACAATCCAAGGGGGAAACATCACAAAGGACAATATCTTTGAATTGGCCAATGGAAAAAGTGACCACACAACGCTGAGAAACTAGGAGGCGGGGCCATCCTTCTAGACCCATATGAGATGATAAGGTTGTGGGTGGGGAGTGGTGATTAGTTTGAGGCGGTTGACAAGGTCTTGAGACACCAAATTCTTCTGGCTTCCATTGTCCATAATCAATAAAGCCAAGGCATTTTTTATTTGGTAGTTATGAGTGAAGAGGGGTTGGGTGGAGGAGTTTGAATCTTCATGGGTCATTAAGATCAACGAGGGATATACTTATGTGGGATTTTCCAAGGGAGCCTCTTCGGTATATTCCACTTGGGGGGTGGGGAATGAGCTCAGTCGGTAGGGTTTTGCTGGTCTTTATATTTTGGAGGTTTCGACAATGTGAAGAATTGTGTGAGGTAGTCTTGTGAAATGAGCACCAGGGTGTCCTTGTATTTGTATGAAGTATGGAATTTTGAGTCTGAGGAGGTGGAAGGTGGGAAGAAATATTGGAGCTGGATTATTGAGAGGCAGAGGGGTTGGTGTAGGGGTGGGAATGAGGAGTACGAACTCTAGAAGAAACTTTCCTTTCTATAGCCAAAGTTATCTGAAATACTTGACTAGAGTTGGATTTTCAAACAGTTCTTCTTCTATGTGGAACTGAATCAATAATATAGCCACAAATGCCAATATGAGTACCTCTTCGAGATCTGGAATATGCAGTAAGAGGTGCATCTTGCAGGAGTAGTGTATGTAGCCTTGCACTCCTTGGGAAGGGACTTGTCAGAGCTGGTGCCATTTGATCCATAAAGATTGCACATACCCAGGTGGGTAGAAGCAATTTCTCAATGCATCATAAATTCGAGTCCAAGTTCTAATGGGCTTAAAAGTAGAGGATTCTGGAGCATCCCCAATCTCTATCACGAGTGTGGTCTTCTCTTGCTCTATATCTGACCAGGTTTGAGCAAGGCCTTCTAATTACAAGGCTACAATCTAGAGCTTTCTCTCCTTATTAAGGCCTTGACATGTATTAAAATAGGTTGATAGGGTATGGATCCAAGAATCCATAACTTCTCCATTGGTTTGACCAATAAATTTGGCTAGTTGGATTCAAGTGTCCAACCAGAAGGGATATGGATTGTTTTGTTGTTGCATTCTAAGAAAATCATTGAGGATAGAGGGAAGATCTTGGATAGGATTTGAAGTGTTGGAATCTGATTCAACTGCCAAGGGATATTTCCGTGGAGGCATTGTGAACAAATGGCATGAAACAGAGGATTGGGCTCTGTTGTGTGAACAGAGTGTGCCAAAACCCTGGAGCAAAGGAGATGCTCTAGAGGGAGAGATCTGCATTATTTTAGATCTATGAAAATCCTCTTTGTTGTAGTGGAGATCTATGCTCCCTTGGGGCTATGAGATCTATTGATCCTCTTGCATGAATAAGTAAACCCTGAAATGGGTGAAATTTGGACTATTTCATGAAAACCCCCCAAAAATAAATTTGGCTCAATCTTCATGATCAAAAGATTTTCCATGGATCTTGAGGCTCTGATACCAATTGATCTGTCGACGAAGGAGATCTGATGGGGAAGGTGACCCAACAACTATTTTTTGGCAATGGACCCAACTCTCAAAAGGGGCACAACTCTTAGTAGGGGCACATCACTAATCGGGATATCCCAATGATGGAGATCTAGTGTCGGGATGAGATAAGTGTAGCTAAGAGGAGAAGGCTATTTCAATGCGAGTCCTAGAGATCAAAAAGGAGAAACGCAATGCAACCATGGAGGAGGGCACACTTGCTTCATTCAGACAATGAGAAAACCAGCAAGGGCGCAAAACCCTAGGTGGTGCACCCTCTTTTTTTTCTTCAGAAAAATTGCAGATAATAGAGTGTCCCCTTAGATATTAGTTAGCTAATGGATTGAGCTAGCTCTCAGGTGTGAAAGCATGTAAAATGGAGCATCCGTGAAGAGAGGTGCACTCGCTAACTCTAAAAAACGCCCCCAAAATGAAAATGTAGCAAAATGTAAAAAGTAAACTCAAACCACAAAAGACATGTGAGACAATCACTTCAGGAAAAGAGAAGAATACCTTATTTTAGTCTCGATTCCTCTTATATACCCAAGAAACACTTTATTTACATATGCATTTTTAATTAAAATCAAAATTTGAAGTGGGTCACGCCTAGTTGACTGAAGTGTGCGCTCGAGGTGGGCATTCGCATAACTGGCCTCCTTGGCCCATAAAATGAATAAATTCTTGCTCATACTATGTAACAACCACTCATACTATGTATCAACTTGCAACACATTTCAATCTTTATTTTTACCATCTCTAAATATGTTTTTAATAATCTTTGGATTAAGCACATTTCAAACTCTTCTCTCTACAAACTCTCTAAATAGATGCTTGGATAAATTTATTATGATATTACACATTTCAAAACAAATATCAATTTAGTTTAATTTTTTTTTAAATTTTTATACAAATTATATATATATACTTTTATTGTTTTTCTATTTTAGGTGGAAATCATTTTCACAAACGTATTCCTTTTAATCTCTCTAAATAATATCTTTTGTTAAATATTATATATCTAAAAAAACAAAAATTAATTTTATTTAAAAATTATATATAATATAATATAGGCAATCAATTCCCTTTCATGATTAATAATTTCATATGTTAAAATATAAAATCTTTTTATTCTCGCTCAAATTATGGAAGAACATTCATAATTTTATATCAACCATTTCTAAATAAGTTTTGGTAATTTTATAATGTAGCACATTTCCAACTCTATGCTTACCATTGTTAGATATGTTTTGATAATTTTATGATGGTATTTTATATTTGAAAAGAAAGATAAAATTTAATAAATTTGTATTAATTGAAAGAATATATTCATAACAGTTTTTTATAAAACATATCTTGAATGTTAAAAGATTAAAGGAAATTTAAGTGTATATTTCAATTGTGACATTTAAATAAGTATATTCTAATGTTACTTCACTTTTCCAAATTTAATTGGAATATTTAAATTTGTTTTTATTATATTTATATTTGAATAAAAATTAATGAATATATAATTAAAATAAATTTAAATTAAAAAATTAAAATAATTAGCAAATTTCAACTTGACTGTGATTGAGCTTGTTACAGTAGCAAAAGTATGTAATAATGTACTTGTTACACTGGTAAAAGCATGTGTTAGTGTACTTTCTAGAATTTAACTAGTTTTCGGTCATATCAATTATTTCTTGCTGGCGATCGATATAGTCCAACTTCCAATCTTGATATGTGAATTTACAATGGAGATAAGGCTCAGTTTTTTTTTTTTTCATATTAAGTATTAAATTTGCAGGACTGTCAATATAATAAAACTTATAGGGTTGATATGTGACTTCACAATCTAGATAAGGATGAATTGGGTTTTAGACCATAGATTTTATATGTCGTAAAATAAAGTGCGATGACAAATGTGACAAAATAAGAAGTAAAGAAGATAATATAGAGAAGACAAGTTGGAAAAAAAAAATGTGCAGAGCACATTTCATTAAGGGAAAAGAGTTGAGTTAAATAATATCCAACAAAACTAGAAGATCAATAACCTAATAGGAATCCTAACACACTCATACAGTTGGTAGTGTACAATCACTACTATGTTGAGGTTTACAACTAACACTCCCTCTTAAAATCGACGTTGGGGGTTTACAAATAACACTCCCTCTTAAACTAAACGTGTACAGACATCAACACCGATAAAACCTAAGTGTTTCATTTGGAAATCAAAAAATGGATTTACCTAATGGATTTTAACAAAACAAATTTAGAAATGCAAATCCATGTTGGTCTATGTCTCAGTTAGGCTTAAAATACATAACAATAAAACTAGACTTCAACTTTTCACTTGAGCTGGGTTTCTTCTGTATCTTCTTCCAAACTCCATATTATTCTAATCTGGTCATTTTTTTCATTTTGGCATTGATATTGAAGCCTCCGTGCTTTGACTTTTGTCTTTGTCGCTGCAACTTCATATTCATAATTTGATCAGGATGCTTATGCATGTTTCTTTCATCTTCTTCTGTAGCAAATTTGTCTTTGACATCAATGCCCTTCATAGCTTGGGCTATACAATCAACAGACTACTTCCACATTAACTCATAATAAAATATGATTTCTTCAAAACTCCATTGCATGAAGATGGTTTCAAGTTGGTCTTCATTGAAATCCTCATCCATGTCCTCATTGGCTTGTTCTGGCTTCTCTCCTGCATACTCAAACAATTTGTCAATCTGATATAAAAAATTATAACAAGAACCATATTGTTTCTTTTCTTTTTGTTCTTTCTAAGAGAAATTATCATCATCATCTTCATAGATTGAATCTTCAATCCATTTCGAATCTGAATCAACAACATTATCCTCTACTTCAACTTCTTTATTGGCATCCATAAATGTAGTAGCTTGAATGCTACCATCATCAAACCTTATTTCAAGCACTACTTATGCAGTCATGAAATCATCGACTTGGTTCTGAATGCCAAGTAGGCTTCCTCCTCCAAACATCAATTCATCAATTTTCTTCTTCTCTTCCATTATCTGAAGGTACTCATCATCAGATAAGTTATCATCGTCAAATTCAACTTCAAGAGTTCTTACCTCTGTTTCAAATAGGCCAATTTCTGCACAATGTTCAACAAAAATCATTGATGTTGATCCTTTGATGTCATTAAAAAACATTATTGGAAGCATTTCATCAATTTGGGTTGTTTTACTGATAGTTTCGCCATCAATTTCTGCAATTTTCTCATGCTCTGCTTCACACACAGATGCACCTTTTTTCTCTTTCTCTGGTAGCTTTTCTTCAGGCACAGATGCTCCTTCATTTTTTTCCTCTGGTAGCTCTACTTCAAACACAGATGCTTCTTCCATATTGGAAACATTCAATAAATTGTTGCCCCCTCTTTCACTATACTCTATGTTGGACACACCTACCACACTTAGAGAGCGGGGGGGGTGAATGAGTGTGGGTATATTTTTCCCAAAACTTCCCTCTTACACAAAAACTCCTTAGTTAACATTCAACATTTTCTCATTACTCATTTCTTTCATTTATAATCAGTTAGATGTGAATACATATCAACAACATATATTTGCAACATATCATCAACAAATCATATCTACAAGGAACACAAAGAACACAAGATGTATGTACAATTTTCTTTTTTATTATGGACTTCAATACGGGGGTTTTTCAGCAACAACTGAATAGAGTACAACTCTACAAGAGCACCAGTTCTATATGCAAGACTCAGCTTACATTCTCACAACTAATTGATATGAGGCAACAATCCTCAACAGATATCAATCTGTCAACATAAACAAGTGCATCAACCATGCACCAACCTGTGCCAAACAACCTGTAATCAACCTGTCCATAAAAAAGTGCATCCAACCATGTACCAAATATAAACCAATAATGTTTCAACTACTCATCAACAATGAATCATCAATATGTACCAACATCATCAACTATACACCTCATGTATGTGCAAACTCATCAGCTGCTTGTCTCGACCATGACTAGTTATGGATTAATCAACAAACCCAACTTGAAATAATCATAAATTTGTACCTGTAATGAATAAATATTTGAAGCTGATACATAATTTTTTTCAATGTGTTTTATGCAATTGCTCCAGGTGGAACTACTTGGAACCTCTCAGAAAAGGAGTTATAGGAAAAATGGCATACCTTACTGAATTCTTGATTATTCTAGAGAGTGACCTTGTAGAGCGTGCCTTGCATTAAATATTCATTGCATTGATCTGAAATTGTTACACAACATACCACAGACTATACCCTAACTAACACATTTGGTCTCATGGAATGTTGATGTGGTATGAAGAAGTTATGACGTTTTTACCCAAAACACCTTTTTTTGACTAGTTTCAGGACTAGCCACAAACCCTATTTTCCACTTAGTGTAACTCCCAAAATACAATAACCCACAAGCTAAATTTATTACCATAGATACTTGGGTATGTTTTCTCAATGGAATAGAAATTTCACGGTCTGAATCATTATAGAAAAAAAGTTATAGAGAAAATGGTGAGATGACCTATAAATAACATACCTTAGAAAGGATCATCAAACGAATTTATCCTCCCTTCAATTCCGGCACTCTTTTCTTCACCTTCCTTCTGAAATTCGGCTTGGATATACTTGGTTACCTCAGTCACCTATATATCTTCAATATGCTCAAGTGTTCCACACCAAAAATGCTCAATAAGTTCTCACAAGAAGCTCTCCATCAATACTCCAAAAGATATTCTCACAAGAAGCTCTCCATTGATCAACAAAAAGGGACGATCTACAAGAGACCATCCCTATACTATTTGTACTTTCATCATCTAGGTCACTTAACCCATGTTTAGGTCACTTAACCCATTTCTAGATCACTTAACCTATTTTCCTTATTTTAGGGTTAACCACTTTCCATAAATATAAAGTTCTCCAATACTTT
>JASDQU010201826.1:7067-19178 GCA_032191745.1 Picea mariana | reverse complement strand
TGATCATCATTTAGTGTCTCAACAAAGATTTTAAAAGAAGCATAATTGTTTAAGCACGGTAACAACTGATTCACCCCCCCCTCTCAGTTGTCCAACAGGTAATACCTGTGTAATGTGATGAATGCATGCATATATTTGTCATACTTTTATTAGTTAAACACTATGTGCAGTGAATGAATGAGTTATTATATTGCTTGGTTAATTGTTGTTGGAATATAACGAAAAGATACCACAAAGGTTAAAATATAAAAGAGAATAACAATAGTTTGTAACACCAGTTAGAGTAAATGGCTCAGAATATAGATCCCCTATCTCATACTTAATCCTAGGTTGTAAACACCTGAGTCTTACAGCCACCCATTTTAAATCTATCTCGGGTGAGACTGCACAGTGCATTCTGTGGACTGCGTTGCCTTCTGGTTTACCAGAAGGGACAATAGTTTTAGGCTTTGTTGGTACCTTTAAAGATATGAACCTTGGGTCAACAACGTAGGCAATAGGGAAGAGTAGTTCATAATAGAAGACCAACAAATGGTTTCATTTCCGTGTTAAGAGGAACAAGAGAGGACTGAGTAGATGAGATAGAATGCATGAGAAAAGAATGAGTGAAACCAGAAGACTGTTGAGCCACTAGAAGAGAATGTTGAGACCATTGAACCCCACGAAAGAAGAAATTGAAGGTTGGCTGAGAACTAAAGAGGTAGAGTTTGCCCAGAAAGATAATAGAAACCCTAGCATCACACCCCGCAAATATCTGGATAAATACGTGTTTATGGATTTACATAAAGTCTTTTTCTATGATTTTCCCCACCTACTATAGGAGTGGATACTAAGGTTGAAATATAACCATGCAACAAACCGGATCCGACAACTAGATTGGACCCCAGTACAGGCTGAGAAATTACAACAGGTGAACAACAAATTCACCCGCATAGTCGACTTTTGGCCTGACAATATTGTGGTAGGCTTCATCACAGAGTTTGCAGTCTACACAATAAATTCATATAGTGGAGCAGAGAAAGATTTTCTACGCGGACCCCGTAGAAGGTACATTCGATCACTGTATACTTCTATTAAAATACTGCTATATAACCAATCGATAATGACAATGGAATCAGACAGGTATACTTCCCTACGTGCATGGGGGAAGGGGAGAAGCATTGACAGAGAGAGGATAGATGGACAAAGGTGAGGATAAAGGCAAGAAGGAGGAGGAATTCATGGACCCGATCTTGATGGATGATGACCATCTTAAATGGATCTTGGCGTCATCAGGAATGATGCATAGCAGAGTAATCTACCAATATAAGGTGAATACCAAGAAGAGATCCATAGCCACGAGGGAGGGCTTGGAAAGCGATGAGGAAGAGGTAGAGGATATTTGGGCTGTGGAGCAAATTGAGGAAATCTCGTGTGCAGCCTATGAGAGGAAAAAAAGATGCCCAAGAATGGGAGGAGAAGATAACCATCCTTTCCATATTAATGTTAGTGTGGAACCCATAAACCCATGTGCGACCAATACACCAAAGAGAGCACCATCGTTTAGACAACCGAAGTTCAGAGGAAGTATGATAATAAGAAGTACATCTACCACAGGAGCAACAAATGGAGGAGCCAGTCTAGGCAGTACTAGTCAAGTATCTACACTGCGCGACGAAGGTAGCAGTTCCGTATTTAGAATGGCAGGACATGATCCCACTATCAGATTACCATAATTTCAAGGAGAAGCAACAGAAGACCCTGAGAAGCATTTGTTCATTTGTGCAAATATCTGGGAGACAAAACAGATCACTGATGAAGATACCAAACTTGCGTAGCTGGCGATCACGCTAAGAGACCGCGCACTAGACGGGTACATGAGTCTAGACATGAACAGTGCCCCTGGGATGATGAGGACACTGGTAGAAAATTAAGAATCTACTGATTAACGAGTTCCAGAAGCCGATCTCAAAGGATCAGTACATGAACAAGATGATCGATATAAGACAGAAACCAGGAGAGTTTGTATAGGAGATTGATCAGAGATTCAAGCGACTGAAGGGGAAGTTAAAATACCTTATGACCAAGATGCAGCACCGACACCTATTTTTCAACTCACTACTCCCACACCTAAAATATCCATTATGAAAATAGAAGTTTTAGATGTAGGTCGAGGCTCTACAAGAAACCTTGCAGCTGGAGGAGAACCAATACCAACAGACGAATCAACTATTGAAGAATTAAAGGAGGATTTGAAGAACCTGACATTTCAGTTGAACCAGAATAAGAAAAAGGACAAACGAGAAGCCGTTTGGTGCACAACATGCAGGATGGAAGGACACCACAAGAATGAATGTCCAACATTCATGCAGTATATATCCACAGGCATGCCAAACCCACTACCACAGGGAGGATTATGGTGTGAAATATGCAAGAAACTGGGTCACGACCCTTATCACTGCACCATGATGCAAAAGTACCAGACAGTTCCAAAGAATTCTTATTGCATCTTTTGCAAGTCAGTGGGCCACGACGACAAATATTGCAGAACTGTGGAACTGATGCAGGAAAGAAAATCAGACACATACAGGGTATAGGCTGAAATGATGAATGGGCAAGAAGCACCACTGTTCAATCAAGCCCCAAATCCATAAAAAACTGTGCAATAGAAGTACCATACTGCACAACAACCATACAATAACACATAGTCGTAGTACAACCCGGCGCAACCCCAGTATAATACCACATAGTATAATCAGGCACCATAGTACAATGCGTTGAGAGAAGACCGAGCAAGCTACTGAGGACAAGGATCAGCTAGAGGAGGTTTTGGACATGGCAGTGGACCAGTCACATGTCACAACTATCAGCAACCGAGACATTATGCATGAGAATGGCCACTGCCACCAATGACTTGTATGTTTTGTCGTGCATCTGATCATGAGATAGAGGAATGTCTAACACTATTAGTAAAGATCCAGGAAAAGCAGAACCAGAACAATCAAAATGTTCAATGGATTTCATCCTCCGAAGCAAGGGAGGATGGATGGAACATCAATATAGTCACCCATGGAAGAATGAAGACAGGAAACGATGCAGTTCGACAGGAACCTGCACAGAACGAATGGGAAAAAAAGAACACCGAACCAAGAAAGAAGTTTGACTCACCTAGAGAAAAGGAGACTTTTAAGGAAGCAAGACAAGAATTTCAGAAGGTGGAAACCGCATCGACTTCTACTACGCAACAAGCCCATGAAGCCCCATAATATGAAATTCCACCATCATTGGATCATACCAATAGAATGCCACTTGAGGGACAAGTAAGTACTATCAAAGACTTTTTTCAATCATGCATAAAACTGTTAAGTGATCCCTCATCTGTGAAAATATTGCAAAAAATTCTAGATAAATGTAGTAGTGAGATGGAAAAAAATCTAGAACCGAACATTTTCAATCATCTACACACAAGAATAAGAACACGTAGGGAATTTAGGTTGAATGCTAACATTGGGGGATTCAATATGGGAAACATCATATTCGTCCTAGGATCGAAGTGAATGTGCTACCCAAGAAAACTTGGAAATGCATGGGAGAGCCAACATTGGGATACTCAAATGTCCAACTAAAACTAGCAAACCAATATAGGGTCCTACCAATAGGGAGACTGAAAGGAGTAAGAGTAGATCTGGACAGAGTGCACACTAAGGAAGACTTTGAAGTCATTGAAATAGTAGATGGCACAACATCGTACCAAGCACTACTTGGATTGGATTGGGAGTTTGACAACCAGACCATAATCAACTTGAAGACAAGAAAAATGACAGTTGAATCCAGAGATTACAGGGTCATAGCACCACTAGACCCATCAGAAGGGGAGAGGTTCGTAGAACCCACTTTCCTAGACTTAGAGGAGATCGGCCAGTGGTACAGAACAACTGCGTGCGAGGATGATTATGTACACCCAACTATAGACGATGTACTCAGTTGGAACAACATTACTTCATGTGCAACAGATTCAGACACCAGGCTAGAAAACTGGCAGCAGAGACTACATGAAGTATCCACAAGAAGATGTGCAAGAATAAACCACACGGTACAGTGGATAGGTATAGAAGTCAAAGAACCACCTAGTTTCCATGGAATAAATGATTTGGAAACATTCTTGACACAATATGAAGATGAAGTATTAGATAACCAGAGGCTACTAGCACTAGAATTAGCACTCAAGGCCACACCCACAATATGGTGAGGTGCACACAAGGAGACTATCACAAACTGGTACCAATTTAAGCGGTTACTGTGCATAAGGTTTGATGCAGAACAAAAAAGCAACAAACAATGGAGATATGAAGGACTAGGGACACCATCGAAACACTTGGAGGAGTGCAAAACACTGTGGAAAATGACACCACCAGAGGAATGGCCTCACCACTTCATTCACACATTATAGGGCATACCAACGAACTGGTATACAGATCAAGAACTGCGCAAAGGAACTACAACATGGACGACATTACAACATAACTTTACCATCAATTTTGCATTCGAGCATGAGAACCCCAACATAGATGCAGCCCTGAAATGGATCAGAGGAGTCATATTAATTGAAGAACTAGAAATAGAAATTATTACCAAAGAGAAACAACGAAATAAGCGGACAATCAAGGAACTACTGTCATGTTACCATGTACAGAAGGAAGCACCAGACGAAAATGACCTGTGTGACATTCGGATTGAAGAAGTAGAAGGTGAAAGAGATGTGAAGGGACCACCCATAGAATATGAAGTTATTTCCGCACCAATCAAGGTAAAGAAAGTAACTGAACATCCCAAAATGGCCAGCAATGGAGATTATTGGGATGAGTCAACAGTATAAAGCATCACAGAGTTGTTGCACAAATATAGCGACTTGTTTCCTACAACATTTATAGAGATGAAGGGCATAGTAGGAGAACTAGGAGAGATGAAGATACCTCTTAGACCTGAAGCGAGACCGATTATACAATGACCATATAGACTGAACCCCATATATAAATAGAAAGTTAAAGAGGATATTGACTGGATGCTCAAAGCCGACATAGTCGAACTAGTTGAGGAATCGGAATGGATAAGCCCAATGGTCATACAAGACAAGAAACAAGGAAGAGGGATTAGGATATGCGTTGACTTGAGGAAGTTGAATGATGCATGCCTACACAACCCATTCCCTACACCATTTAGGGTTGAAGTGTTAGAGAATGTGGGGGGACACAAAGCTTACTCATTCACTGATGAATTCTCAGCCTACCATTAGATTAAGATAGCACAGGAGTGTAGATACAAGACCACATTTGTGACAGAATGGGGATCTTACCAATAAACAGTCATGCCATTTGGACTGAAGAATGCACCAACAATATTCTCCAGAGTGGTTATCACAACATTTAAAGAATTCATCCATCAGTTTCTCAAAGTATACCTGGATGACTGGACAGTCTATAGTCTGTTGAAAAACCATGTGCAAGTCTTATGCTTGATGTTAGAACGATGCAGACAGTGTCATATATCACTAAACATAAATAATTGTATATTTGGAACACCATTTGGGATACTATTGGGCCATATAGTATGAAAACAAGGGTTATTGGTTGATTCAGCAAAGATCACAGTCATTATTAATTTACCAACACCAAAAATAGTCCGTCAGCTTCGAGTGACATTAGGACACACAGGATACTATAGGAAGTTCATCAACGGATATGCACAGATCACAACACCAATGGATAAACTGCTAAGAAAGGATACAAAGTACCAATGGAATGACGAGTGTCAACATGGTCTAGATACCCTCAAAAAAAATATGGTCACTGCACCGATATTAGTATTTCCAGACTGGGGAAAGACATTCCATGTACATGTAGATGTGTCAACGATAGCACTGGGAGCTATCCTAGCGTAGCTAGGAATAGGATACTTGGATCACCTGATAGTGTTTGCAAGAAGAAAAATATTAGACTTAGAACAAAAATATAACACGATGAAAAGAGAAGGCCTAGCTATGGTTTACGCACTGCAAAAGTTCAAACACTACCTATTGGGAAAACATTTCAAGATGTTTATAGATCACTCAGCCTTAAAATACCTAGTCAACAAGACAATGTTGTGGGGGAGAATCTATTGATGGTTACTTCTATTTCAATAATTCGACTTCGAAGTAATAGTTAAACCAGGAAAAATGAATGCAGGACCTCACCACCTATCATGGGTCACAAATGGAGAAGAACCCACAAACTTAGAGGATAACTTTTTGGATGCATAGTTATTCTCATTACATATTTCCGATGACTACTTCACAGAGATCATCCAGTATTTGAGCACAGGTACTGCGCTGCAAGAATATACCACCGCGCAGAAGAAGAACCTGGTAGTTTTCCGAACCAACTATCAACTGATCACATGACATCTATATAAAATGGGCACAGATAGCATTTTATGAAGGTACGTGTTAGAGCATGAACAACCAAGAAATTTAGTAGAAGCCCATGAGGGATTGGAAGGAGGAAACTATGTAGGAAAATATATCGCGCAGAAGGTACTCCACACAGGGTTATGGTGGTCAACCATTCACAAAGAATCGAAAGAGTACTGTCAGAGATGCGATGTCTGTCAAAGGGTAGGCAAACCCAACATAAGGGATGAGATGCCATTATGATCGAAAGTGACATTATAGGCATTTAATAAATGGGAAATAGACTTTGTGGGACCAATTAACCCACCAGCCAAAAGAATAGGGGAAAGATACATCATCACCACGACGAAATACCTAACAAGGTGGGAGAATGCCACACCAGCAAAAGAATGCAATGCAGAGACAACTGCACACTTCTTATTTGAACAAGTAATTACTAGGTTTGGGTACCCAAGATTTTTTATGAGAGACTAAGGCACACATTTCATAAATAGCACCATCCATGCGATGCTCGAATAATTTGAAGTTCACCACCAGAAAATCACACCGCATCATCCACAGGCGAATGGCATAGTAGAAGCCTTTAACAAAATTCTAGAGAATGCACTGACAAAGATCTGTCACATCAACATAGATGAATGGGACCTCAAAGTACCAACAATATTATGGGAGTATAGGATGACATGCAAGAAGTTGACAGGGAACACACCATTCAAACTCGTCTACGACCAAGAAGTGGTAGTGCCATTAGAATGTTTAGTACCCAGCTTAAGTGTAGAAGCTATCACACAAATGACAGAATGAGGCGCAATACATGAAAGACTAAACCCGCTGTTAGCAATGGAGGAAGAAAAAATCCTAGCAAGATTCCATCAAAAAGTGCAGAAGGCCAGAGACAAAGTATGGCACGATTGACATATTAAGAATAAGACTTTCAAGGAAGGAGATCTAGTATTTCTCTATGATAGCAAATCGTTTCAGCACCTAGGAAAGCTGAGAATACATTGGTTAGGACCACACGAGGTCAAATCTGTAATAGATAGAGGAGTTGTATAGTTAAGAGACTTAGCAAGAACAGACCTTAGAGGAATGATCAACGGGAGCCGACTGAAGCTGTACAAGAACATTCGACCACTCACCGTGCAATAAAAAATAAAAAAAATCCGAAAAGTGTGAAGCACACCAGAGACGAAAAATCCACAGGACGCTCGAAACACGAGTGCAGTAAAGGAAAGAAAGAAATAAATAAATCGTGAAGCACGCCAGAGATGAAAAATCCATAGGACGCTCGAAACATGAGTCCAGTAAAGGCAAGAGCAACAGTTACATGCCATAGACAAATGAGCAGGAAACAAAAAGTCGACAAAAGCAGGATGACAGGACATCACTAAGCAGAATTAAGGCACGACAAGGACTGATGGAACATCACATTAAACACGCCAACTAGAAACGAAAAAATAAATGTAATGGAAAGTAAGAAACTCCCGCAGATGCATTGAACCCATAGTTATGGTGCATTAATCACACCATGGATGAAGCGTCCTCGATAAGCTTCATGACAAACCCATACAACACGTGAGTACTGAAGCAACTTGTCTATTCGTGAAAGGATAACAGAGAGAGAGAAAAAACATCTTGAACAAATAGAGAGAGACCAAAAATCTCACCAAAGTCCTCTAAAATCAGCAGACGTTCGACACTCACCACTATGGAACCACCAAAGTCCGCTAAACCAAGCCAGACCGCCAGACTGACCAGAGTTCAAACTAGGTCACGAGAACCGCTCGAAGAAAATGAACAGAAGTAACTGGATATCGTCGATATCGATGAGATGCCATCTCCAGAGATACCATCATTGAACTCTACACTAATACTGGAGGAGATTCAACAGCCACAAGCCAAGGACCTAAACGAGGACATGCCAGCAGCGGTGCAAGAACCTCAAAACGAGGAAGTGGAACCCCAACAGGAAGTGCAACCAGAAAGCACTGAACCAGCTGCGGAAGGTAACAGAATGAAACTGAATCAAGGATAAGAAGGGCCACCAAAAAAGTTGCAGGTACCCAACCTAGGTCACCCAACAAAAGAGACTACGGGAACTACCTCTGCTTGGTCAGAATGGATTTCAGGGCAACAACCAGGATTTGATGGAACTTCGTACCAACCACCACATCAAGAAGAGAGAGTTCTGATACTGAGCTCACCTCTCAAGAAACTGACAACAGAAATTGTGCTACCACATATACCAGAGGGAGTACAGGTAGAGCTACAACTACTGGGTCACATCGGGAAGCTCAAGTATTCTGAACATGACGTCTTAGATGAAACCAATTACCCAGAACTTGCGTCGAGGTTTTTTATGCAGAAGATAGTGGTAAACCAACTTGGAGAAATGATCAACCAACCATATCAGTGGGTAGTTGGACTGGACTGAACAAGCATTTTAGGGTTGCTGAAACTTCTGCATTTTGGTAGAGGCTAGTACGCGACAAAATGCATTAAGAAGTTGTTAGTAGTCACAAACAGAGGGGATATATGGCTGGACAGACCCATCCCCATAATTGTTGAGCTTATCACATAGATAAGAAGACTACCCAACCAAGGTATGGATCCCACACTGATTCTAGATGATAAATCCAAAGAGAAAGTGTTAGCAGAGGAAATGAAGAATAAATATGGCACCGCTAGGGGGACAAGAGGCATTATAATCAAATGGATCAATAATGGAGTGACACAATTTGGCACAAAGATCCTATCTTGTAAGTTGTTAAGAAAATTCTGCAAAGATGAAGTACCAGCATGAGTCATCGCAATAGTAGCTCAATGTGCAGAAGGCACCTTCGTGAGTTGGGTGCCCTATCTATTAAAATTGTTCCAAGTGGACTGCAAGGATGCACAGTACCTCAGTACAAAATTTCATTACTCATGGATACTCACCCTCATATCCTTCATCGGATGGAAAGAACTAGAGTATGTAGTGTGTTCTACTAGACCACAGCCAACAGGAGCGAGATATCTATTATTGAGATCAGGGCCACAGGCTAGGCATAAGAGGGAAAATGGAATCATATTTGAAGCATACCTATGGGACATACATGAAGCTATTAGATAATCATGGAGAATAACACCAGAGGCTGTCGCGTGATATGGGGATATCACTAACTTTTGGGCCACATGTCAAGCCATGTGGATACAACCAAGACAGGATCCAAATAAATAGTGGCTACTAATGTGCTAATGCATCATAGAAGGTGATATAGAGATGGCCATCAATGAATGGCCTGATGAATGGAAGATCCCATCCATTCCTCGGGAAGTACCGGAAGGACGCACAGAAGGAGAAGCAACGCAGGAAGAAACATAGCCTCTGCAAATCCTAGTGCCCAAGAAACCAAGGATGGGCCAAAATGAGCTGACTTAGGCAAACGAAGGGGCGAATTCGATAGGGACCCAGAAGGGGTAGAAAGAGACCAATGAACAATCGAACCATGCTAAGGGAGCGCAGGAGACCGCCCAAAATCCCATCACATAGGAACTAGGGGGAACTAAGAGACCTATTGTATATATAACAAGCGTGGGCAAGAAATAAAAGGTGCAACAAGCATCACCAGACTATATGATCATGGAGGATGACAGAGAAATGATCGCTAGAATGGTCCAGGATTGTTTAGAAGAAGACTTCAATCACACAACACATCAAAGGGATAATCTGCAAAAAGAACTAGTAGAAATGGGACAGCTCCTCAGGACACTTGGAGAGGCCTTGAGAGAAAGTAGAAGTAGAGGCATAGAGCCGTCGACAACACAAGCCAATGAAAGAGTGGAGGTTGAAGAAAGAGACCCAACCCTCCTAATTCCACACGCACACACAATGGTCCACATAAAACCGAGCATGCTATGAATGGATGAAATACTGGGACAAACATCACTGAAGGATTTTGACCACATCCAATTGGTCTTGACACGGATGCCATCAAGGGCACTGCACAAATTGCAGGTTAGTGTCGACCACAAGATGCAGTCTCAAGAACATAAAAAATTAGTCAAGCTACAGAAAGAAACAAAGTAGCGAGAAGCACTGGAAAAAGAGTATGAGAAGGCCAAATCCAAAACTTAGAAGGAGACGAAACATAGGAACGAATTGGAACACAGAGTGGTAGAATTTTTCGGGAAACTTCCAAACACTGCAAAAGGAAACGAAATCCCAACCATAGAAAAGATCGACCAGATTGCATAGACAATTGCTCGATACCAGAAGGAGATCGAGGATCTCCGAGAACAAATAACACCAACAAATCCACTGACAATAAAGGAGCAAAGGAGGTAGGCACCAACAACACAAATACAGGAGATGGAGAAACAAGTTATCATGACAACTGACTTGCTCAAGAAAGCAGTACACCTTTGGACAAGACTGGAGGAGGATCCACAGGTTCAACACTGGGACAAAGAAGAAGAAAGGATCAATGCAGCGATTCAAGAACTTAAACAGAGGAAAAATACCATACCAATCCCAGAACATGTAAAGGGGATGCAAGAGATGAAGAAGATGCATGCATAACTTATCATTGTGCAAACAAAGAAACAAGAGCGTTAGGCTCAAATAGAACCATTACAGGAATGGGTAGAATAAGTAATCGCACAGGCAAAAGCATATAGAATATAGATGGCACAGACACAGGTAGAATGTGTAGGATTACTGAGCGATGAACTGACAGTTGAGGTAGTGGATACCATTAAGGAGAGGGTCATGCAGACACTGACAAAAGAAGTAGAGCTAAGGAAAAAGTTCCAGACGATCACCGAGGAGATCGAGGCAACTCAGAAAGATTAGGTGACTTAGGACGAGTTACATGTCAGTGTTGGGGACCTTTTGGCAGAAGGCCGTAGTGGGAAAGAAAGTGTGCACAAAGAAGAATGACAGCTGGAAGATAAATTGTGGGAAAGGAAGCATGCAATAGGAAAGTGACAACTAGTAAGAAGCATAGCATGCACGCATGCAAGAAGGAGGTGACAACTGGAAGGAAGAAAAACATGCATGAAAAGAAGGAAGACCTAACGACAATAGGGTTAGGGTTTTTGTAGGGTTTTGTGTAAATGGTTGAAGAGCCCGATATATATAAATATAGATACACAGGTATCATATAAGAGTTTGGTTAGGTTTGGTTCGCTACCTATGTAGATTTCGATTGTCTTTATGTAATGTTTTGATGAAAAGAACTATTTTTGTAAAGTGATTGAGCTAGAGAGGAGGAGAGAAGGTAGATTTTGAGGATTAGATCACAGGCCGAGGAGCCTGGTGCAATCTAGTTCGCCTCATATAGATCTTACCCATCTAAGGGGAGTTGTAAGCACATGACGTGAGATTGTAGAACTACCATAATAAGAGAGCCAAGAGCCAAATCTTTATGGACGTAGCCCGGGAGGGGGTGAACCACGGTAATACCTGTGTAATGTGATGAATGCATGCATATATTTTTCATACTTTTATTAGTTAAACGCTGTGTGCAATGAATGAATGAGTTATTATATCACTTGGTTAATTGCTGTTGGAATATAACGAAAAGACACCACGTAGGTTAAAATATAAAAGAGAATAACAGTAGTTCGTAATGCTAGTTAGAGTAAATGGCTCAAAACACAGATCCCCTATCTCATACTCAATCCTAGGCTGTAAACATCTG